>CAUJNA010000635.1:415000-445000 GCA_963377175.1 Effrenium voratum | reverse complement strand
TAGAGTTAGATTCTTAGATGGTCTAGTCCTAGTTTGGTCCTACTCCTAGTTGGGAGATCCTTAGTTCTAGGCCTAGTATGGTCCTAGCTTACTGAAATAAATAGAACGTACAAAGGACAATACAAAGGAAGTTCCTTATGAATTGTAGTTAATATATTGATCAAGTTCTATGCAACTGCTATCTGAACAGTAGATTAAAATTACAGAACATATCCAATCATAATTTATGGTTATTCTGGTTCAAACCAAATATATTACATGACTTTCTTTCCACCAGAATGTAGTACTTGACATCCAAATGCTATAAGAAGTAGACTTAAATGGTCTAGTCCTAGTTTGGTCCTAGATGAGAGATCCTTGGTTCTAGCGCTAGGTTGCTCCCTAGTTTACTGCAATAATTAGAAAGTATACAGGACATTACAGAGGAAGTTATACTTGAAGTTTACTTTTTTGTATGAATCTGAGGTGGGTCGTCTAGTCCTAGTTTGGTCCCAGTCCCACTTGAGAGATACTGGGTTCTAGTCTCATTTGGTCCTGGTCCTAGTTGAGAGATCGTTCCTCCCAGTCCTAGATGGGCAAAACATGCACTGGAGAGGCAACCAAAAGGTAGGTCCCTGGGGGGGGGGTAGCATATACATATATATATATATATGTACATGTATGTATGTATATATATATATATAAACTGGGATTCAAGATTCAAGATTTCTAAATAATAAATTTCTGGAATCTTGAATCCCAGATATTCTTTTTGAAATCCAGGTTTGTCCCAATACTCTCGGTGGTTAATAAGATTCTCGGAAAAGCTTTCCGTGAAATATGTCAATATCGAATCTTCAATCCAGTGGCAAAATGTAAAAGAACTTGAATGTTGTTTGGGTTTGGCCAGGATTGACAATTCTCAGGAAAGTGTTCTGTGTAGTCGTCCATCTTGTTTTTTCCATCCAGTGGCGAAATATGTTCAAGTGCTTAGCGATCCAGTGGAAACACTTTCAAGTTATTAGCTAGACAATCGTTCAAGTGATTTTGGTGAGCGGTGTGCTTCATGTTAGCATGTTGACCCTTTTCCAGGAGGTAAACAAAGATAGGTGTAATGCTCAAACACACTGTATGTTACAGTATTTTATAAAAAGCCGCAGGATCATTAGGGGTACTATATATGTGTGTGTATGTATGTGTATATATATATATATACATATGTATGTGTATTCACACACCGTCACCCCCCCCCCTCTTGAACTACCTCTCCACATTTGCTCATCTACTACCTCCGCCTTTTGAGATAGAATGATTTGGTGTTTTTTTCCTGTGAAAATATATCTCTAAATACAACTGAATCAGCTGGAATCCCTGTTTCAAAATAGTTTTAGGATTTGAACCTCTTTTCCCTTGAAATGTCCTTTTGGAACACCGTCTAACAAGTTTAATTGCGGCCGGATACAAATAACACAAATCGTACTTCGAATTTCCTTGTAGAATTCCCTTAAATGTTTAGCCATATTTAATATGAACTAAATTTGAGAAGTGGTCTCAATTTAATTGTTATTATGAAACGCTAATTGAGTTGTGTTCGTATTAGACTATAACTAGCACTTAGATTATATTTGGGAATAAACTCCTAACTTCTTTTGTTGAAGATTAGTTGGAGTTTGCCCGAAACTATACCTATGTTCTCATGTAGCTCCTATTTGGAAAGGATTTGCTTATATAAGCTGTAGTTGAGCAATGTTGAGCATAAACACATGGTTGAAAATTATATCCTAACCAAATTATATTCATAGTTCCAATTCTAGCTGATGTAAAATCCTATTTGGAAAGGGTAGCATATTGGGACATTTGGGATCTTGCCATGATGGACTGCAAGCCCATTCGTCTGTGCTGAAAAAAAACTATTGCAAATAAACCAAACTCTACAGCCTGCGCGCTGAAATTAAGCAAATCCTAGGCACCAGGAAAAGGCGTAGCATAAATATATATATATATATGTAATATAGATACGTATACATATTTGTGCATCCTCCATGCAACCCCGAATCCCGGGGATGAATAGACTTTGGACAAACCATGACTGCTGCTCAGGGTTGAGCATGGTCCTCAACCAAACACGGCTAGCCAAGCTGCTGTTGTCCTGACTATAAGGACGACTTTTCGAAGGTGTCGAGGTCAAACATCATCCTATGGGCGATCATGATTTTCTCAGTAGAAGCTCCTCAAGAGGCCCAAACAGCCAAATGTATCAACAACACCCGATGCCAACTGGTCAAAGAGGTCCAAGGACAAAAGCTGCGACTTCGAGTCAGTCAGTCTCTTCGACTGCAGGGAAAATGGAATCAACAAGACCGTGAGCCCTAAAATAGGTTTGAAGGGCAAGTGAAACCAGGCATTTTTAGAAGCCCCCATCGTTGGAAACATCCAACTCGACAAGTGCAAACAAAATGGAATAACACTTGACAACTGCACTCGAAAGAAAAAAACAAATGGGCGATGTTATTGGTTTGAGTTTGGTCGGTTTGATTCACAGTCCCACCTGCGGTCGGGAAAAGAAGCGCGAAGGGTATTGTTTGTATTACGCTCGAAGCGCTCTTGTCAAGAACAGTCGGGCGTACCACTGGAAAGGGACCCTTGCAACGGCTCCAAAATCAAGATTTATAGACAATTGTGGAAGCTAACAGGGGCTATGCTTGGATTAGTGAGAATCAATAATCCATCGTCTTACCCTCCAAAGAGCCTTTAGGGCACGGGTAAAGGGTACCCCTACAGTAGAGCAAGCTTTCTGAGCTGCGGATGCTGGGGGTCCCGGGCTCTTCGGTGCTGTGGCAGAAGGGACATGCCTTGTTGGGGCAGTCGATGTTGTCCTTCCCAGCGCAAACATACCGCTTGAGTGGATTTCGGAAAAGCGGGGGGTCTCACTGAACGACACCGAGGTTCCAAACAAGGGCACACTTGCGGCACGCCCCTTATAGACCAAAATACGTTGGACTCCCATGGATTGAAATTTTGTCAAAGAATGCCTGCAAGGATGCCCAGCAAACATGGAGAGGTCCTTTCTTTTGACGCAAGCGCAAGCGCATACGTGGCCAGGACCTCTGTCTTAGCTTCCTTGATAGCTCGTGCCAGTGGGCAAGCTGAGGTGTGGCAATGACAGGGTCCATGGACCTTTCATCACGCCCAAGACCCAAACCAGAAAGTTGTGAAGATGACGTCAACCTAAGAACACCCAAAAGCCACGGCTTTTTGGCCTCGGCACCGGCCGTCCTTGGTGTTTTTGCACATCATGGCGTACTTCAACTCCTGAGGGCCGCATAGCAACGCAAGCGTGGGACCGGTTGGATGGTCAGCTGGAAGGCTGGTTGTGGCGGTCGGACGTCACTACAAGAATCTTACAAACCCAAGCCTGGCCGGTGAGAAGGAACCAGAAAACCAAAACAAAAGATTGAGGCCCCCAACCCAAGCTGCTTGGAGTTGGGGCCATCCTGCAAACGAGGCGCCGCAGGCACGGTGCGGCGCTGCTTGTAGTGCAGCTCCAGCTCAACCTGGATCCCTACAATGGACCCCCCGAAATGGGCTTCAGGCTTCGGTTTCCCCGAAGCCACGCACCGCACACGAATAAGACATGCAAAGAGGGCGGCAGCATCCTTTCTGTATCCCTTTTCTTGATTCTGCACGCAGAAAAACATCGCCTAACATTTTGTACCAACTGCCACAGCCCCGAAAAAGGGCATACACCACATGCTCGGGCCAACAAAAACCACAACGCACAAATACCACAAAGCAGCATGAAGCATCCCCCCAAAAGAAACAGGCCCAACAGCCTTTGGCATTCCTTTCATTCCAAAAACACAGTAACCAAGACCTGGTTCCAAAATCGCGGATTCAAGACCACTGGCTTCGTTTGGCTTTGGTTTCCTTTGCTCTTTCCTATGGCTTCCAGCGGGCCCCAGAGGGGCGACATGCACGGCCCCGCACCTCCCGCAGGGTCTTGCGGATGGTCGCCTCCGCCGAGCTCACGTGCGCCACCTGCCCGGGGCCGATGGCCACCTGAGTCGAAGCTAGCGCGCGGTCGCGCAACGCGCGAAGCGCGCGAAACGCGTCCTGCGGAGACGCGGGACGGATGGCTCAAGGAGACGCCCCAGTGGTGGTTTGTGCGGTTTTCCTTTTTGGCTTCTTGGTAAGCTTGTGATCGGTTCTAGAGGTGCAGAGAGTGAGAAATGGAATGACCGTATACAAACCATCCCTGCCTGGTGGTTTGCTTATGGGGACCAAAGCCTGGGTTTATTCCCAAATTCCCTACCTGTCGCAGCAAGGGGACGCCTGACAGAGAGCTTCAACCAAGGGAGTGCCGTCGTTTGTCTCGCTACCTTCATCTGACCCAGAATCCAAGGAGAGGTACCCAATACTCCGCTACAAAATTACAGCCCACAAGCAGCCCATCCCTTCCCCCAAAGTGGACGTGTTGCTGAAGAGTAGGTCTCCGGCGGCTGTAGAAACATCGTCCAAAAGGGAAGGCAAGCTAGGTGCCCACCCCCTTGCCCCGCCTCAACCCAAAGGTACAGTTGTCCAAATTGGGGAACCGGACGGGTCCCTGACCTGTGGTTTCCGGTTCAAGCAGGTCCCCATCGACAGAGTCCCAGCGCGCCTTAAATGGCGCTCCAAGGGTCTCTGGAGGTATCAGCCTCCGCGGAGTGCAGCAAGTCAATTCTGGGAGAAACTCATCCCAGAGCCCTGGGAATGACATCGGGTGTTCCGTGGTTCCCTTTTAGGGCTTACTTGTAGAACCATGGTTTATCGTGTTCATTGATGGGTGTTCAATGTGTTGGCCCTTGCATGGGTCAAGTCATATTTGTTGAAAGACAAATGCTGAATATGTGTGCAATGCCGGGCCTTAGGGTTCATGGCCCGTGATTGAAAGGCCTGGGCTACCCGAGCTGAAAGGCGCCTTGAAGACACCTAATTGCGTAACCCCTAGATTTTGGATGCATCAGCCATGTGTGTGGTGTTTTTTTGCGACCCTACATGGAGAATACATCACCCCACGTGCTTCTTGCTCCCAAAATGGAGGCTCCCTTGTGACTTCCCTGCCGGGAAGCTTGATGGGCAGACCGGCCACTTTGTGCTTGAAGTCCTTCATGGCTTCATCCATGGCATAGAAGGCACTCCTGGGCTTCAACTCGGGTTGCGCCGAATTCCTCCCAGACCAAAACATTGACGTTTGCCCCGGGGAAACTGAGGGCCAGTCCAACCAACCTGGTGGTTTGCTCATCTTTTAGATCGGAGAAACCCTATGGTTGACATAGGTCGCTGTGACCGACCAATCAAAGTCTGTATCATAGATCGCCACAGGAACACGGGGGTGATTTTGCCTCTTCTTATGACGGGTGGACATCGGAAAATTGTGGTATGTCCACCAAGCATGATTCAGGGTGTTCCAACCATCCTGAGTCAAGCCAAGCAAGCCATATTTAAATGTTGACACCAATTTGATATGTTGCCAAGTAAGGAACAAATAAGTTTCTTATGTTCCCGATGTTTCATTGGGACCAAATAAGGTCAACCAAGGCAAAAGCAAATCTTGGCTGGCCGAGCTGCGAGTGATAGGTCTGCAGCTCCAAGGTCTTCCTCAAACGAAACGTGGCCTCCAAAGCGCAAACCTGTTGGACTAACTTCCGCGGATTGGCCAAAAAGCCCAAACCGTGTGTTTAGCTTCCCAACACTCCTAAACAATCAATCTCAGGCAGTGAGTGGATAACAATGCATCAAACCTTGCATGATGCATCCGGGTCAACTTGAGACTCACTTCTAAACTTGTGTGGTGACTGAACATGACCCAATGTTTTGTGTGAAGAGCCAATGTGATGGCACACCATCACGCATTGACGACTGCTCACTATCACTTAGCTATTCACAATTTCCATGCAACCTCAAACACGAATTGTCATGCGACTCTTTGTCAGTGTTAGTCCCTCTCAGGTTCAACGGTTTAAAGATGCAAAACTAACTGTCTCACACCGCGGCTCAGCACTCTGCCAAATGGGACATCTGTCAGCCACGCTTCCTGCATCATTCTAGTAAAGGACAAGCATGACTGATGTCCAAGGTTCTAAATGTCCATCACACTGACCTCATATTGACAAGTTTACACAATTCAAATAAACAACTGCGGCCTTGCTTGAGTCACTCGCATCTTGAGTGGATGGATGCTGCCCACTTAAGAACTTGAACTTGGCTGGACTTGTCTGAAAATGGAGAACCAAAATGGGTGCCCAGTCGCTCTCGACTTCCTCAGAACAACTTCTTTCCAGTTCCAATGTTCTGGGTTTTCTGATAACATTCACCTGAAGAAAGAAATCCCGAAAACCTTGGTCATGACGGTTGAGGTCGCTTGCAACTCCCCCTTTCTTGCCAAAACCCGTCGACGTGCAGCCCAAGAGTCGTGATGTTGGGCCCCATGGTGAGGCCGCAGTACTTCTGCACCGTTTCCCGGGCCTTCTGCGTGCCCTCGGTTGAGCAAGTCTGTGGCAGGGCCTAACCGTCCGTGAAGCGCCTCTTGCTTAGTACTATGCAGTGTAATTACCCTTTGTCTACCGACTACGTATCTCGGCTCCAACAAAGGCCCTTGCGTCGGTGCTTCCCAATTCTGAGATTGTTCTACTACCTGAGTCAAGCCACAAGCCAGAAAAAGCAGGTATGTGGTATGCAAGCACTAGATGAGGCCCCTGAAGAGCTGCAACTAATAGTTCCACAGCGTGCGAAGAAGTGTTTTGCGCATTCTCCCGTGGCAAGCAGGCCTGTCACCACAAAAGGCTACCAAAAGGGTGAGTCAAGGGTAGTCGAGACAACACATCACATGAGCGACTTACCTCCCATGAATCTCTATGTCGTATCAGGTTACTTATGCGCGAGCTTGCGTTTTCCGTGCACGACCCATGTTTGTAGCTTGCGCGGCAATCAGCGAGCATGTGAAGCTTACGCAGCTTACGCGTCGGCGTTTTGAGCATTTCCCTTCAGGAATTACTTTGGCTCCTTTTCCCATGCAGCCGCCAGAACGTTCAAGATGACGTGGATAACTCTAAGGAAGAAGATGACGAAGAACTACCCTCACGTGTTTCAGCGGCTTGGATTTGTTGTTCTTGGTCAACAAACGGCTTTTGAGGCGGGTGCATCCATGGCGAGGGCTAGAGGGTGTCGAGGTTGGCGAGTTTACGCGAACATACGCGAACCCTACGCGCCTGCTTTTGCGAGCCTGCGCCCCCGAGCCTTTTTGGTTCGCGGTTTCAGAAGCCTTTGCTTGTCCTAGTACAGGTTTCAACAGCACCTGGCATGAGGCCAAAAGCTCCCAATCAAAGTCCTACTGGTTTTGTTTTCTAATGGTGCGCACATGCGGTTTTCGGTTCAAATCCCCAAACCACTCAAAACCACCCATTAAGGCTTACCTGAACCAGATGCGGTGTCTCTGCCATAGCGATGCGGTCACAACCAGTTGGCAATTTGTAGGGGATCGGATCAGTCTCGCCCATGCCTCCCCTGCTGATCTTTGAGCGCCAATCAAAGAATAGCATGTACCACAACTAGCACAAACTATCCTATCCCACTTCTGCTTGACTTAATGATGTCCATTCGGTGAAGCGGGACTCGGACACGTCTCAGACTAAGTCGGTGTTGCATGGGAGGCTGAAGAATGTGCAACGATCAATGGTCGAAGCATCCAGGAAGCAAGGGGAGCAGATCCCTTTGGCTTCCTCTTTCAGGAACACCAACGTTTGCTCAATCTTGTGGCCCCACATGAAGCATCAGCCAGTGCGCGTAAAATCCCCACGTGAAATGCATGAAAACGACTATCTCAATATTACCCTTGAACAAATGGTTATTCAGCCTTTTGGACGTGCCTCTTGAACAGGTGACAGGGTTGTTAAATAAATCAAGTGTGCACCAGGAAATTGCGAGTCTTCCCCCCCCCTCCATGGACACTGAAATCGGGCCTACGTACACCTGGGCAAACAGGACATAGTATCTTGTCACACCCGGTGTTGGTGCTACACGCAAACTCGTTTGCCTCAAGAAAGCATGTCTGGTGGAACTGAGCAGAGCGTGTCCTTTGCGCCGCCCGTTTTGGGACAAGATTGGCACACCTCGAGGACTCCTGCACTTAAAGGGGAATCCCATGTCCTTCTTTGGCCAACCTACATGGTTTGTTTCATTGGTTGCAAGTTGCCCATGCACCGCCTTAGCCAAACTAAATGATTGATTTAACTTTGGGTCTCTTTTGGTTGTCCTTTGAACCCCATCCAAAAGCGGGCCCAGCCAATTTCATTTCGCCATGTGGCCCGACTGACGTGCAACTTCGCGCGCGATATGCGCGCAGGCGCGAGAAAGTGAAACGGCTCGCCTCTGGATTTCCCTGGAAGAGCACCAGGCTGTAGCCCAAGTTCCTGCTCTTGCAGCTGCTCACAGAAATTCAATGACGTCCATTGGCTTTTTCGCTTGGAAAGAATGAGAAACTATGTCCAGTGATATTTCCAATGATAGATTCCCCTTAAAACCAACAAAGGACAGTAACAAATATGATTAAGCAAATGGAAGACTGTAAAAGGGGCCAAACCCTGTCGCAATTCAATGGAAGGAGTTTAAGCATTGCCAAAAGCCGCAGTCAGCTGAACCTCAAGATATATAAAGCCAGCACGAAGTGCCAGGCGCGCAAACAAGCACTGGTGCTGTCTCTCCAGGCAGGAAATGAAACCACCCAATCATTTAAGAAAGCTCTACTTATCTTCAAGTTGCTTGACCCCCCATCCAAACAAACAAAATCAAACAAAAACAAACTCTTGGGAAGGTAAGCCGCGGAACTATGAGGACCGGGGCGGCTGACTACTTGACTGGTGGCTGTTGCCCCCAACTCCAAAAGATTCACTTTCGGCCGGATGCCCCCAGGTTGAAGATAACAAGTCCAACTACTGACACTGTGAGGCGTGAGGTCCGATGACAAAATCTAAGGATTGGCGCAGAAAAGAGAAGACCAGGAATATTCTGGAGCACCACGGGAAGTTAATCCTATGACGGCAGCTGGAACCTTTGCAGATTATCAGTCAGAACTCTACAAATGGCTCCTGACTAGCCAGAGCCTCACGTTTTGCGGACTAGCGCGCAACCAGTCCCAACGCCGGCCGGCTCCCCAAGTCTCCAAGTCCTGGTGTCTTGCCGAAGTATGATGTGGGCTCCAGTCTGCGCAGCGATCTGCTGGATGAGGGCATCCGTGAGGATGGGAACCAGCGATTGCGGCACCTAGCCGTGGATTCTCCGCGATCTGGGCAACTTGTTGGAGGTTTGCTTGGGAAGGTCCGAGTCCTTGAAGCAAATCAGTTGCTTGCGTGCAGATTGAACATTTACGCGCATTGATCGTCTTACCTGACAGGCAGTCTGTATCCAAGAAACCCTCGACCTGTGCAACTTTTAAAGGAACAGCAAAAGGACTTCCACCTTTGTAGGGGTCCCCATGGTTCCCCTACTTCAGGACACACTCCAACACTTGTCATTCAAAAGAAGGAAAGAAGGCAACTGGGACCCTTCTCAAACTGCGACTTCCAGCACCAGTCGCCACGAACACGTACGTTCGCACCGGAAGCCGCTGGATATTTGATTTTTTTTATTTTCGCGCCTGGGTGATCCCTCACCATGCGCGACAAGTACGCTTAGCCAGGGTTCCCTCTATTTCCCCTAAGCCTCACCTCTGGCGCAGAAGGTATTGTGATGTTCAAAACCGGAAAGGGAAATCTGGGAAATATAGGGACCCCTGTGAGCAAATAAGTGGTGGGTAAGGCAAAACCCTGGCGGACTTGCGCGAGCTCCTTGTTTGCCGTAAATCAACTCAAAGACTCCCACTGTGACCTGCATTATGATCACCTGCTTCCACGCAGGGATGCCCTCTTGACCTCCCCTCCTCTAAAGCAAAGCGTCTGCTACGCTAAACGATGAACAACTAAGGTGTTTCTGTCTGACAAAAAACAATGAATCGACAGCTAAAAACAGGTCAATCCATCTGCCAGATGCCTCTAGTGGCTTGGCCACTCCTTGAGGCAGCGCTGACAACGGTCCTCGGATCCATTGGCTTCCGTGAGGTGAAAATTCAACACTTCTTACATGAAACTGAGAAGGGTCCGAAGCGACGACCAAACATACCAGTTCAACCTTAAGATTCGTCGGCGTGTTCCCCTCTTACATGACTGTGCAATCCTGGGTCCAGGTACCTTGTGCGGATGTACTCCCTTTTCCGATGCCTCAAGTTCATCCCTAGGCACCCTCGGGGGATTCCAAGTCCTGAACTAGGGGATCCCCAAGTGAGCTCCTTGCTGCTTGTACCCGATCGGGAGACCCCCCGGCAGAAAGTTTGACCTGTTGCCACCAGGTGAATACACATGCAGCAAAAGGCTACAAGGTTAACGGGTAGATCAAACAGCCACCAGAGGTTAACACATGATGCTGTCTATGTCCTGAAGACATCAAAAAATGACGTGCGGCCAACAATAGACCAAAGCAACACAAGCGAAACTTTTCCGCAGCTGCATGGCACATCACAAGAAATTCCGACGGCCGCCAGTTATACTTCTGCCCAGGCATTACCTTTAATCACCCATTTGTTGACTTTGGCCCAGGTGTAACGATTTGTTAAAACACACCATCTCTCCACACGTTTCCGCACGCCAATCAGCCATCCTAGGGGCGCCGCCAACACGGAAAGAAAGCTGGCAAAAACCCAAAAATGCACTCACAAGGGTAAAGCATCAATAAGCTCGCAGAATCTCTGAACAGCCCCAGACAGAACCTATCTCCAGCACGAAAATACAAACTTCGCATCAGGCACACGTGTGTTCATGAGCAACTGTGGATTGACCGCTGTCAACTTATAAAGAGCGTTGAACATAGCGTTTCGTGAAACAGAATCCCGCATTGTCTTCATAAAACAAAAAAGATCAGCACCCAGGCCTTAAACATGCCTCCAGCTCAGCCCAAGCTTCCTGCTGCTGGTCTCGGCACCAGGTCCGCCAGCCAGTCAGGAACACCTGAAGGTTGCTGGCGCATGCCTTTCCAACGTGAGAGGCGTAACGCAAAAGGAGTGACAAATGCACACACATGCAGAATAAAAACAAATAAATATACCTATACATGAGCCCTCACATATATATATATATATACATATATATACATATATATATATATATATTATGCATAGACATTTTACACACGTGTGGAACTCTCATTTGGATTGGAGTACGAAAACGTTGTCGCCTGCACTTGTCCCGACTATACACAGCTAGCTCTGTCAATTCTGGCAAAGCCACAAAAAAGGTTTGACAGCCAGCTTGCTTTGGGGGGGGTCGACTTACGGGATACACACACATGCAGATGTTTGTCTTGGCGCACTGTTTTGCCATTTTCAATTTTCAGTCTTGACGCCGCTTTGCTTGGAACTTGTTTGTGTTTTGTTTGCTGTTCGACTCTTTGGCTGCGCGATTGTATGCGTGTGTGTTTGAGTGTTTGTATGTTCGTTTGTTTCTGTGTTTGTTTGCTTGCTTGCTTGCTTGCTTGCTTGTTTGTGTAGTTGTTTGTTTGTTGGTTGGTTTGTTTGTTTCCTCGTTTGTTAGTTTGCCTGTTTGCCTGTCTGCCTGCTTGCCTGCCTGTGTTTGTTTGTGATTGCGCTTTTGTTTGTGCGGGCATTTGCGTTTGTGCCTGTGATTGTGGCTTTTGCACACGTGGAGGTGTGTGTGTGTGCACATGTGTGTGTGATTGTGTGTCGCGCTTGTGTTTGTAAGCGCGTGGGTGTGCGTGTGTGTGTGTGTGTGTGGTGTGTGTGTGTGCGTGTGTGCGTGTGTCTGTGTGTGTGTGGTGTGAGTGTGTGTGTGTGCGTGCGTGTGTGCGTGCGTGTGTCTGTCTGTGTCTGTCTGTGTGTGTGTGTGCGCGTGTGTGTGCGCGTGCGTGTGCGTGTGTGTGCGTGTGCGTGTGCGTGCGCGCGTGTGCGCGTGTGCGCGTGTGCGCGTGTGCGCGTGTGCGCCTGTGTGCGCCTGTGTGCGCCTGTGTGCGCCTGTGTGCGCGTGTGAGCGTGTGTGCGTGTGCGCGCGCGCGCGCGTGCGTGCGCGCGTGCGTGCGCGTGCGCGTGCGCGTGCGCGTGCGCGTGCGCGCGTGCGTGCGCGTGCGCGTGCGCGGCGCGTGCGCGTGCGCGTGCGCGGCGCGTGCGCGGGCGCGTGCGCGTGCGCGTGCGCGTGCGCGTGCGCGTGCGCGTGCGCGTGTGCGTGTGCGTGCGCGTGTGCGTGTGCGTGTGCGTGTGCGTGTGCGTGTGCGTGTGCGTGTGCGTGTGCGTGTGTGTGTGTGTGTGGCCCCCCTGTTCCTAAGGGGTTCTGCGGTCGTGCCTCTCTCTCTTTCTTTATTGGAGTATGCCCATGCCGGCAAACCGACCCCTTTCTTAGTACCTCGTCGCGGTAGTCATGGGCACTGACGAGTAGCCGCGGCGAGCGAACAGATCGGGAAGGCTAGCTGACGAAACTCCACTTTTCAGGTACCTGGGGATGCACCCTTGCATTGTTGCCGTCTCATATCAAGTGTGTTTAGGCACTGCGTCCGGGCTTCGGTCAGTGTCTTGATCCCTGTTGTGGGCATCTGTTCCGACTCATGCACTGACATTTTCTACAGACAGTTACCGGACCTTGTCGCTCGTGACGCTTGACTGTTCCAGCTGACCTTCTCAATACAGGCTTGGACTTCTCCCAGACCTTCCGGCACCCCAGACTGTTTCCGTGAACCTTTCCTGTCGGACCAACTGTTTGACAACCCACCAGACCACCCGACACATCAGGTGAGAAATCTTGACGCCGTCAGCTTGCTCTTGGCTCGCAATTGTCGGCAATAGATGCCTCGCCCCAACGCAGGTCCGATGTCGAACTCAGCAGGCCCCATGACCAAGGCATCCAGGAACACTGCCGGCCCTACGCCGCCCAGGTCACCAGTGCACCAGACAGCATCACCGAGCAGGACATATCTTGCGCGGTGTCCAGCACCTCAAGGGCTACCAGACCTGCGGTTCCGGCTCCTGCTCCCGGCGACGCCTCGGCATCGATCCCTACCTTGCATGTCTGGCCTGCATCAGTAGCTGGCCCCCTGCCGCAAATCCTGGTGAAAGCACGCCCGGCCACACCGATGACCCCAATGACTCCAATGACGCCAACTACCCCGACAGCTTCAACTACAGCATGCCCACCTATGACCACAGCACCGACCCCTATCGCACCGATCCCTACGGCAACCCCATCAGGTCAGATGCTTCCACCGCCCAACCCACCATCCAGGTCACGCCACACAACGGAGGGAGATCGGTCACGTTCCCACAACGCTTCCCCCTACTCCAAGTCAGTGCCCCCACAGCGGCGAGGTCGAGCTCGCTCCAGGACGCCACCACCGATCTCCCGAAGGGACTCAACATCGGACAACTCCATCACGGCAGCATCGGATCTTGGCGCGTCGGCGCCCACAGCAGCCAAGTCTTCATCCCGGGCGCTTACGGCAACTAAAGCCTCATCCAGACGACCGAGAAGCAATCGATCTCCACTTCCGCGTAGCAGAAGCAGTGCCCCATCGGCTCCAGCCTCAAAGGCCACAGGTGCTCACCCAGATGTGGGGTCGTCCTCGAGGAGCATGCAACTACGCCCAAATCCGCAGGCGCATCCGCCGCTGATCCTGCTTCCCAACCCGGAGTCTGACCCCTGGAGGAACGAACTTCAGGCGCTTGCCGCACCGTATCTCCGCGATGGGATCCCAGTCAATCAGGAGCAGATGGACTATGTGGCCGCTACCTTGAATGCAGCTGGCATACCGTCTCAGCACTCCACTCTGAACTATGCGAAGGTCAACCCGGAACATCACTTTTATAAGATCACCCCGCACTGGTTCATGCTGACCGTCCCCTACCTTGGGGCCACAGTTCGGCTCAAGGAACCGACGAAGACGCGACCCATGCTGCTCTGGACTCACGCATCCAGTGTCGGCGGTACTCGAGGCATCCTGCGGAGCCGACAGATCCATCCTTCCCGGCAGCACTCCTCGGAGTGCCCAGCCTTTTACGCCCAGGGCTGGAAGATCACTGGGCACGCCGACTACGACGCTGAAGAAATTGCTCGCACGATGAGCCAGAACTGGAGCATGTCTTTTAACATGGCCCAATTGCTGCTGTTTGGACGCGCTGTTGGCACCTGTCAGCCGATTCGATCGGGAGGAGAGCAAGCTTGCATTGAGGCCCTGGATTCCAGTGAACGTCCTGATGTCATCCACTATGTGTCGGGCAAGTGTTGGATGGTGATCCCGGAGGCAAGTCAGATCGTTGGACTCGCATGGCCTACCGATACAAAGCCACCCACCGGTGTCCTCCGCTCGTGAACCTGCACCAGGAGCTGCTGTAACCAATGACAATTAATGATGTTTCATCGCGAATAAGAGCATACTTCGCCACACTGCCGTCTTCGACCACCGACGATATTTTGCGACAAAAAGTGCACGCCAGAGCCTCATTCAAGCATGTGTTGGCCTTACTGTGGGTTCTTTTTCCCTGTTTGATGCTTCGTGTGACTACTGCTGTTTCCCGGTTTCAAACTGCCATGAGCATGGTTGCAATTCGGGTGCCGTTTTGGCAATGTCTGCTGTCTCGGCAATGTGTGGCGTACCCCTAGCTTTTAACCCATTAGCAGTGTTGACGGCAAACTCCCATCTCGTGATGGCTTCTCAGTGGAACTATTCATGGCCGGCGGCATCGGCACCCTCCTCCTCTTCGCATCCGGGATCCTCGTATCTTCCGTCATGGTCAGTTCCGCAGTCCCAGCAGGAGGTATATTTGAGCTCCAATCGGATGGAACCCTTGCAACATCAACCTCGAGAGGAAGCAGCGCCTCGCGTCAATCCTCCTCGACCCCCACATATGGCTCACCAGTTTCCTCCTCAACCTCCCGGTCAGTTTTACAACTATTACGGTGGTGGAACAAACCACGTGCAGACAGGCCCTCGTCCTCCACCACCAGCACCGCCAGTTCAACCTCCAGTTCGGGCACCTTTAGGCCAAGGTGATGCAACGCAGTACACTCAGCCTCGATACTCGCAGCTACTCCCCAGCACCTTCCAATCTGACGACATCTTCCTCGACAAGACGGAGGTCCGTGGTCTGCAGCTGTACCGTCACGTTCAGCCTACTCAGTGGTCCAGAAGGGTCGGGCTCGCAGGAACAGCTATCCTGGATCTTCCACTGACACGCCTTCTTCGAGGAGGAGCAGAAGATCACGCATTACGAGCGCTGTCAAATGGGCGATACAGCACACCAGTCATGGCTCAGACGATAGCCGAGGCAGTCTTATTGACATCCATTCTCAAAGCCCTGAGAGGCAGGGAGGTTGACATCGACAGGACAGCTCGCTCCCTCCACGCGGACAATGCGCCGGATAAGCGCAATGAGGCTATGCAGTTTATGGAGCCACTTGCGCTCAAAATCGTGGATCTCATGGAGTCGTTGCAGCCCGCAAAGCAGGAGAACCTCACTCGCCACAAAATTGCCGAATTGGAACAACAGCTGGAGCGCTACAAGAACAAGGGCATCACTCTTACACCGGATAAGAAGCTGCCATCCTCGTCACCTTCCAATGCCGCGTCCTGGACCCCCACGCCCGGCCGCTCTGACCAGTCCCTCTACATCAATGCGGCCAACTCAGATCCTCAAGGACCTCCCCTACCAGTTCCATCTCCAGAGGCTGATCCAGCCCCTAAGCGACGACCGGCAAAGAGAAAGACCCCGGAGGCTGCCCCGGATATCACTCTAGACTCAGAACTTCTACGTCAAGGAAATCCCAAAGGTCAACAGGTACCACTTCCCACCAGCCTCACGGACAAGGTCTTCAAGGCATGGCTACACGAACGCACGCTGTCCAACCAAGCGACCTACCTTGATCTCATCAAGCAGGAGTTGGCGTCCGACACAGTGGAGCAGTTGAAAACCATTGCAGTCAAATGGGGGGCCCCAATCTCCTTAGTGAGCAAGGGATCGAAGCGAGCACTCCTGCAGTTCATCACGGTTATGTACATGTATGGCAAGTGAGGGGAGCGGCGGTAGCGCTCACGAGGAGGGAAGTTAGCACCATTGACACGACTGGCACAAAAAGCCCGCTGCTCATCACGCTTGCACCTTGCCCTGAGACCATCAGCTGCTTTTTCTCCTTCTTTTTCGTTTTTCTGTCTTTTCTCGGGGTCGCGGGTCGGGGCTCTTCCGATGTTTCCAGTTGACCTAATTAACCGTTCAGTGCTCGAGCGTTGGATGCATGGCTAAGCCATGCCGGTCATTCAATCTCCAGAGACGGTTCTTCTTTTGCAACTCTACAGCAAGTATGAACGGTCAGAGCTTTACAGTGCAGCCAGACACTATGGTATTCCTGAGCCGTCTTGGCCGGTGAGCTTGCAGCATGGCACCGATTATTTCCTTCCCTACATCACGGCGCTTATTGCAATCAGACTCGGGGACTCCCTCGATGTGCATGCAGCCTACCAGTATTATCAGGTTCTCTATCTGATCATCGTCACGAGTCGCCAAATCCTCAACATGCCGATGGTCAACAAGCAACTATCTATGTGGTGCGAGTCAATGTCCACGCTGTTGATGGTTCATCACTATGGTCGTCCCACGCATGCACTCACGGAACTCAGACGCCGACTCCGACGTTTGCGCATCCACCCGAACATGTACACGTTCACCCACTTCTTGCAGCCCAACGCAGTGTACTGGAAGCAGCGAGTCGAACTCCGCCCGGACCTTCCACGCTCCGTCAACCCGCAGTCGGACGTATACATTGGAAGCACCAGCATCACTTATCCTAGTCGAGAACACAATCGTAGGGCCAAGTTACTGGGTATTCAGCACGGACAGTTTATCAATGCGGAGCCGGCCCTCAGATGGTGGCATCACTTCGGCAACTATGACGAGTTTGCTACATGGGTCATCCTGACAGACTCCGACCACGCAGTCACCTGGACCCAGGAACACGCCTTGATAGCATCTATCAGCCGTCCCTCAATTGGCCCTACATTTATCGGCGGTACAAGCGCATTTCCACCGGCTATACGGCTACCAGGTTTCTTGCAGAACAGCCCTGGTCCAGGTTCGGCAAACGCCTTTTCCTCCGCTTGCGCAGGAGGAGTTGCACAGTCTATGGCAGGAACTTCCATCGGGTGGCGCTCAAACACACCCAAGCCTGGTCCATCATCGCTCGCCTCACCTCGGAGCACATTGAATCCTGGGAGGAAGAAAAACGACTTCGTAGTGGACGGCATTCAGACTTGGATATATATGCTATATACAGGCTGTCCGGCAATGTGGAACAGCCCCATCGGCATCGCGTTCGGAATATTTTGCGAAGAGTTCTTGATTTCCGCCAACTTCAGCAACCCAAGATCAACTTGCTATTGCGATTACCGTGGCTGTCCCATCCCCATTATCAGCGGTCCACCAGGGAAGTACTTCGTCGGCTTGTTCTCGACCACCGCAACTGGGCTCTTCCATTTCACTTGCCCAGCACGAAGTTGGCGGAGACCCCTCATCCTCGGGTTCATACAATTATGTGGAACTTCTCGTCGTTTCAGGACTGCTACCTTCTGACATCCGCTGGACCATCATCGTGTCAGTGCGCAGCCTGGCTAAAACGCCAGCCCTGGCTATCTCATGTTCAAGGCCATGTGGCCGCGGGATTGGATGAGTTCCGGTTCCCGGGAACCCCCCAGCACGTTCATTACACCTCAGCTCTGGCGTCATATTACGTGGACCTTTCAGTTTACGAAGTACAGGTTCATGAACGCCTACGAAAATGGTGCCTGCACCGTGGCCTGCCCCTGGACCAGTTCCACGCACCCCTCATGCAGCACCTACGCAGTCAATTTCGGAAACATCGGCAGCACGCGTCCACCCATCAACTCCTCACCAAGCACCAGCTGAACATCCTGCATCGACACCTCGGCCAGGACTTTGTGTGCCATAACGAGGATCATGACAACCACCACCTCATGTTCTTCTGCCCCCAACTCTACTTCAAAGGCCTCCACAACACCTGGCTTCAATCAGGCACATTTGCCGCCACTCCACTGAAGCCCGACCAAGCTGAGGCTCTTATTGTTGAAGCTATCCCCCGACACTTGCAGAAGAGGTACAAATGGGCATACAGGAAGAAGACCACCGCAATCCCGGTTGGAAAAGTCTTTCTCAAACGCAAGAAGCAATGGAAATCGGGGCGGACTATTATAGCCTACCATAAGGTGGTACATCGGCAGCTCTTTAAGGCGGTTGCAATCCTCCTCGGCGAGATCGCCGCAAGTACATGGAAGTGTTCGTGGGGGGTACACCCCACGCCGAGGATATGGCAGAACGTCAAACAATACTTTGACAACACAGACGATACAGACTCTCGCATTTCACAATGACGATCTGGTCGGCTTCTTCAACAGTGTCCCTCAGGATCAGGTGTGCGCAGCAGTCGAGCAGCTATTAGCAGAGCACCGACGAGAGCATCCTGGTCTCATCTATTCGGTGGAAACTCAGGCGGCGGTCCACTACAACCGGGTTTTTGCGGGTAAGCAATCCTACGGACGCACGCCGACTACGCGGGTCATTCATGTGGAGGACATCCTGGATATAGTCAAATCCAGCTTCCAATGCATGTATGTCCAGGTGGGGACTCTCATTCTTCGCCAAGTCCACGGAACAGCGATTGGCTCTCAGCTGAGCCCAGTTCTCAGTCACATCTGCGTCGCGAGGCACGAAGTTCTTTGGCAGCGTATTTACGGACAATGGTTCGCCAGTCACAACATCTTCTTGGAGCGATATGTCGACAACAGATTTGTGATCTTCCCGTCTCCGGCTTCCGGTCACCCAGCAGCCCCATTGGAGGCTTTGCTTCAAGCTGACTTTTATGGTGCACCCATCGTGTTGGAACAGGTGGGTTCCTCTGAGTTCCTCGGCTTCGTGATCGACGTGGGCGACCGTGCCATTTACTACAAAACCCCAACAAAAATCTGGCAGATCAGAGGACCCCACACTGCAGGAAGTCTTTCCACCCTTCTCTCCGGGGCCAGATCACGGTCAGCCTTCGCTACCAAGTACGCGCATCCGGCCCGAGCGGTACAGATGGCGTTGGATCAGCTTCGCAGTATCTATTTGTCCGCCGGCTACAAGTCAGCTGACCTGCAGCACCTGTTTCATCTTCCGGCCATCCCAACCGGAAAGAACGTTTACGTGCTGATTGTCGCTGTTTTTCGATGTTTGGCTGTGTGGCTCGCTCTTGTTGGTTCTGTTCTGTTTCGGCCTTCTTCCAAACCGGGTCTGGCTTGGTTGGGCTGTTGCGCTCGGGGTTTTTTCTGTTTGGGTTCCGGGGTCCCTTGACTCTTGTGTTTATCACGGAGCTTGTCTGGTGGTTCAAGACGTGGGCCTTCTCGCCAACATCGGAAAGCGGTCGTCATGCTCGGACGCATGATAGCACTTCACCACCGGATGACCCAGAACGCTGCGGACATGATGCAGCTCATCCAGGAGACTCTGAATCAGGCTGACGAGGCACACAGTCGCAGGCTCCATGGCGGGCACGATCGCGTGCGGCAGCAACATGTCCGGGGTCTGTCGCTGGCAGAATCATCGCGACCGCGAGCACACCATCATGCTGGACTCGATGAGGTGGAACCACCTGGCCCCGGGATTCTGAATTCGGTCAATTCGGAGGATCTGGCCGACCCTCCACCACCAGTCGACTTTCCGTCACTCCAGCTACACGTGGACCACCAGCACAACGCAGTGGCTAACCCCAAGTCGTTGTCCTACGGCATCATCACGGGGGACGCCAACGAGGCTATAGACCCGCGCCCGAAGAGCTCCATGGCGCATGCTGGTCAGCCGAACATCAAGAAGGCCAATATTCCCAGTTCCATCATGGACAAGGGTGGGACCGACCGACGCAGAGCAAAGCGGAAGCGATGCCGCGCTACATCCTCCGAGAAGACGAATTCCCCGGAACCTCCAGCACGTCCGGTACCTCGCACTCCAGCACCAGCTCCGGCCTCTCCTTGCGCGGGCCTGTTCTCCTCTCCTGAATCCCTTCCTGAACCTCCTGCTCGTGCTCACTCCGATGCCGGCAACCCAGGAACTCCCCCGGAAGCACCTCGCGCCTGGACAGAGGAAGATGACCAGCAGCTTTGCAGCCTGAAAGCGGACAACCGGTCCAAGTACTCGTACAAATCGCTGGCCAAGAAGCTCAACCGGTCCATCGCGGATGTCACGCAGCGCTGGAAGAGCCTGGAGCGCCTCAGAAAGGTGAAGGAGCAGCATCAGAAGGCAACTATTTCGAACCAATGCACCTGAACCTAGGCGGTGATGCTACATGTCAAAAATGACCGCGAGTAATTGAGCATAGGCAGGAGTTCCACAAACAGACCAAATCACCCATCGGGAATCATGATGGAGGCGGCTTTCAGAAGTTGGCGTTTCGGGCGGTTTGGGTTTTTTCCCCCCTGCGGGGGGTGTGTGTGTGGCCCCCCTGTTCCTAAGGGGTTCTGCGGTCGTGCCTCTCTCTCTTTCTTTATTGGAGTATGCCCATGCCGGCAAACCGACCCCTTTCTTAGTACCTCGTCGCGGTAGTCATGGGCACTGACGAGTAGCCGCGGCGAGCGAACAGATCGGGAAGGCTAGCTGACGAAACTCCACTTTTCAGGTACTTGGGGATGCACCCTTGCATTGTTGCCGTCTCATATCAAGTGTGTGTGTGTGTGTGTGTGTGTGTGTGTGTGTGTGTGTGTGTGTGTGTGTGTGTGTGTGTGTGTGTGTGTGTGTGTGTGTGTGTGTGTGTGTGTGTGTGTGTGTGTGTGTGTGTGTGTGTGTGTGTGTGTGTGTGTGTGTGTGTGTGTGTGTGTGTGTGTGTGTGTGTGTGCGCGTCGCTTATGTTTTTGTGAGACTGTGTTTGCAGCGCCGTGCTCTTGAGGCGTGCTGATGAGTAGCATTTCAGGCAGAAAACTGACTGCAAGCGCGAGCAGTTGCCAGACTCGGCGGGGCACAAGGCGTTTCAGGCATGTTGCGTATTTCGAGCCATTTTTGCGGGCGGTTGCCCCTTTTTGCAATTTCCGGGCGTTTGCGCCTAAAACAAGCTCAATGCCGAGAATTACTAGGAATTCCATTCATCTCCAGGTGTGTGTATTGCGTGTTTTCGCATGTTCTTGTGTTTTTTGGCGGTAATCAGAAACCGGAAACGCACGGAAATCGGCGGGAAATGCACGGAAATCGGCGGGACAAGTACGGAAGTCTGCGGAAAATACGGAAATCAGCGGAACAGTTGCTTGGGGAAATGCGCACCTGTTGTCCTTGGTGGATTGCACACCTTCAAATGGTCCTTTTCGGCCAATGAGCATGACAATCTCCAGTGCCAGGGCCGGAGCTGAACGTTGAATGCTCCTGTGTCTTGTGTTGAGCCTGCAAGAAAAGCACAGATTTTGCTCACATGTACAGATTTCAAGGAAAAGCACGGATTTTTGCAGACAGTCGCAAAAAAGTGCCCTTGGTTGGTCCAAGTATACGCATGCACAATGTGTGCGTGAGTGTGTGTGTGTGTGTGTGTGTGTGTGTTCAAGATGTGTCTTGATTTGCTTTTATACTTATTGTGTACGCTGTGTGTGTACTTATCAATTTACTTCTTTGTGTACGCGCTGATTTGATCTATTGTAGTTTGTATGTATGTGCGTGTGAAGTTGTTTCTTTTTCCCCAACAGCTGAATGCTTTGGGGTCTCAGCCTCCGGGGTCCGGGGCAGCCCTGACGTCGCATCCTTTGGGGATGTCATCAAGCTACATGGGGAGAAGCAGGCAGGTCCATTGGCCGAGAGGCCGGCGGAGTCTCTGGACCTACTGCGGTCCCGTCGCCTCAGCGCCAGAAAGCCCTAAGCCAACCAAACAACTGGAAAACTCGAGGACCACCTGCAAAATGCAAAACTTTAATCTCCCGTGTCACCATTGCTCGTTACCGGGCCAGTGGCAAAATCACAAACCCTGCCAAAGGCTGAGGGACGGCCAATGGGACGCCAAGAGGCCTATGCCAACAACGGACACAGTTTCTGGAGGAATTGGTGCGCATGGAGTGAGGCGGAGAAAGGCCCTTGCTTGCCGCACAGGGGAGGGAAGAAAGGCGTGGACGAGGTGGGTGCCATGACACATATCGGGAATTCGGGTCCTCAAGTCTCAAGTGCTGGAGGGATACGCAAATTGCAGTTGGCGATGTGTGACAGGACGGCCTCCATTGGATAAAATGACGCAAAAGTGAGCAGTGGGGGCGAAAGAAGAATAGCTCATCCAGGAGAAAGAGCACGGGCCAGGAACGAACAGGCAGCTCCAAACGAACAAGTGAAGGTCATTTTCTCTTTCAAGTTTCACGAACGAGTTTCACGAGCTTTGCGCAAATACCAACGAGTTTCAGGACGAGCTCTGGCCAAGCTTCACAGTCTCACGTGTCTGGGCTGCTTTGGAAGGCAAACAGCCTTGCTTCACACCTGTATCTGCTCACTCCACACAGTACACGTGGAAGCCCTAAATCCGCCGATGCCACCCGCGTGTAGGCAACTTGGTCTTCCTTTGGGATCTCTTATCAAATCTCTTATCAAAGCCGAAGGATTTGGGGCTGCCATTTTTTGGGCATGCTGTGCTGGGTGTCCAAAGCCCTGAATTTTTGCAGTGTTTTTGGGGCTTGCGTGCTAAAAATATGCGTTTCGCCTAGGTCTTTAGGGGGTTCCCTCGGACGCGCAGGATCTGCGTCCCCGGCATCATCAGGATTGTCTTGCTGCCATGACTTTGTCTGTTTTTTTTGCAGATACAAATGGTGTTTTGCTGCTCCAAGCGATGTTGGAATTGGCCTGTTGGGGGTCTGGGTGGGGCCAAGTGCAGCGATACGTTGAGGAACTGTTTGGACTTGCAAAAATGAGTGATTTTTGCAATTCCCCACCTGTACAGAGCAGTTATCGTGCGTTTGGAAGTATATATTTTTTAGGGTATTTGAGGGGGTATCTTCTTTTGATGGTTGATTTTGGGGAATATCACAAAACCCTGGTGTTTTGCACTTTTTTGTGGCCAGCCGGCTGCATTCCCAGCATTCCCGACATCTCTGGTATTTTCTGCGTTTGGTCAATTTGCGTGTCTGAAAGTCTTGAATTTTGGATGCGAAGATTGGGTCTATTCCTGTACGTTGTGTGGTTGCATCCCTTGCATGTCCAGCATCAGCATCACTTCCATGAAGCAAATGAAAAAGGTCTTAAAATCCCTTGCGCCCCACTGGCGTCGGCGGATCGGGTAGCGATTTCAATATTGCAAGTGCCACTAAAGCACATTTTGACAGCATTTCTGTGGCATCGCCCGCTGCGTACGGACCCCTCTCCCCGTTCCAATGTTGAAGCCAAGCACGTAACCCGAGGCCCAATATATTGCAAGTTCAACATTGTATCAGGGGAAGGGGGGGCTACAGATATCATGTCGCAGTGCTTCTTTTAGTGGACCGCGCCCTCTGTTTTTCTGCTCCGCACTTACAATATTTAGGGCTTCAGTTCAACCGTACCCTGAAAAATGGTGGCAACAGTCCAGTAAATTTAAAAAAAAAAAATAGTGAAACTGTCCACCTTAATAAACCCCAAGCAATCACTGTGTGCACTCACCGGGCAACTCCTGACTTCCCGAGTGGATTGGTCCCAGTGAGCTTCCCAAAACGTCTTACGTCCAAAGCCTTGGGTGGTGGGACGTTGTGCAGCCGATCTAATTAGTTGCAGATCAGTCAAACCCATCAACTGGAAATCTGTGATCCCTTCAGGACCTTCGATAGGTGAGCTCGCTCACCCGGCCACATAAGCTCGCTGAAACATGTGCAGCAAATGTTGGTTTAAGACCCCAACAAAAGGGGCCTCATCATGCTGCAGCAACTGGGAGGATTGCTGGAAACAATATACTTTTCCTAGGAAGCAGAATGCGCCACGAGGTGGGCTGTTTCCTAAAAACATGAACCCTACAAATTTGGATTCAAAATGGTTTCCCTTCAACCACATTTCAACACGTCCAGAAACCACTTTCCGGAAACACTGATTGGCCCTGAAGCTTTTGCAAAACGAGCTTTGTTCTGTTCCTTGCTTCAACCCATCAGGGTGAATTTGGACAACTGAAACGGGAAATCCCCAATGAACCTCTACGAGGTGCCAAACATGTGTTGGTCTCGGGAATTCCCAACACATTGTGAACAAACCTGCGAGATGGTCTGAACTGGGTATGCACACCGAGTTGTTTGAACCAATGCTCCGCCACGTGCCTGTTTCTTCTCGGGATTCGGAAGCATTTGTGGATACCTATGATACCTCCAGAATTTGGGACAAACACAAGGTGGGGATTTCTCCCTTAGTGCGGGATGGCCTCGTTTGGCACACCCTTCGAACCCTTTGTGGGGAACATCTGGACACATTTGGAAAAAAGGATGCAATCGAACCTGTGGGCTCCAGCAACAAGCAATTGGTTCCTTTTTGAGCTCTGTCTTCCAGTAAAAATGCGTCACGCAAGTCTACACCGATGCTGCACGGCTACCATGGAAAATGGGCATGCGTCCAAGAGACATCAAGCAAGCTGCCGCCGAAGATCACATGCGTGGCATTGTGAAATGGCCTTCACAAACGTTGAGGTTGGCTGCTGTCTCGAATTTCAGCTGTCAAACAAACCAAACGCATCAATAAACCTAAAGACGGCTGGCTGTCTTCCACAAAATAACCGAGCACATTCAGTGTCCACGAAGCTGCCTCCAGCCTCTGTCGGTAACTTAGCAATCAGTGTCCTGCTTGCTTGACCTAGCTAGTCAGACTGGTGCTTGCGATGTTAAAGGAGAGCTCTCGCTGTGCTTTGAGCGCTAAGCTGCGGCGAGCACAACGCTGGCCATGAGATGCTTCCATTTGAGCGGGACTGGTGAATGACCACTTGCTTCATGCTGTATCCTCTGCCCTCCCTCAGACTTTGAGATGTAAGTGGGCTCCGAAACTATGTCAGCTCACACACTCACATGTTTGCACCCTGAAAGGATTCATTTCGCTACAGGGTCTGGGAGCTACCATGAGAACATAAGGCATATCATGTACAACGTGGCTTCCCCTGGAACCCAAAGCGCGCGTTACCTAAAAAGTGCAAGCCCATTCCATTTCGGCTGGCTTTGCGGCAAACGTGAGACCGACTTTAGGACCCAACGTCATGAAACACCAAGTGGCACTGTGCTTGTCATTCATCACTTGATCAGCAAAGTTACTCAAGCCAACTTGTACCGCCTACTGGGGCATAACCTGTACAAATCGAATTTGCAAACAAGGAAAGCAGGAAGCGTTGGGGAATCCTTTCTCGTCAATCCACATCATTCTCCTTTTGATTCCCCAAATCGTTTAATCCCGGCGCTTTTGGGCTCCCGAGCCTCCAGACCAACTTGGATGCTCAACCCACTTAAATTGTCGAGTGTGAGCCTGATTATCAGTACAAGCTTGCAACCAATTCGAGGACCCCCACGCCAAAAAACGGGAAACCTAAATGAGGATGCTTGCAAAACAGTCACAACAGTGAGCTGGCCGAACCCCATCGCCAAGGAACTGACGCTGTCACCATCAAACACTGCAGCCGACCATTTGAACCAGACAGGTTTCAGCTGGAACGCTCATTTTTTCGTGAACAGGGCACCAACTGTGACTTGATCTGGAAAGGTTGATCAATTCGAAGTGAACTGTCATTATTATTGCAAGACCCCCCTCCTTCTGAGGTCCAGGCATTCGACGGGCAACTCTGGCCGTGCCTTCCGTAGTCTGAACAGGCCAACATTTGTTCAGCATTTAGCTCGTGGGTCCCATCGGCCTGGGGCGACTGGAAGGACTGGTTGCTTTTGCACCTGGTTGAAACGATTAACTTCAACCACGACTGCTTTCATAGCGCTGAATGGGGTCCTGAAAAAACTACAACGCTGGATCCTCATGTGGTGTTCCTTTGCTTTAATGCTTTAGCATTTTCGCTCCAATCAAACCACACATCTCCCATTCACAGCGCCCGCCTGTGCAACCTTCGCTTTCAAGTCGGAGACCTTGTCTGCTGGATTCACTTGTGCCTGGCACGGAACTGTCGATCTCAACTCACCAGCTGCCTGTGTGAGGCGGTCCAACATGGTTTTGGACCCAACAGTCAAACGCAAAACTCTGCGTCTTTACTCGCATCTCCGAGCCCTGCGAGCGATTCTGTCCCGCATGCGATCTGTGTCTATGTGCCTCGATGTCTCTGTCTCCTTGCCTCTCCCTGGCTTTGTGTGTCCGTGTAGTTGGGGTTGTGTGCGTGTCTGAGCGTTTGTAAGTGTGCGAGTCTGCGTCTCATTGTGTCTATCTGCGTCTCATTACGTCTATCTGCGTCTCTGTGTCTCTGTGTTTCTGTGTTTCTGTGTTTCTGTGTTTCTGTGTTTCTGTGTTTCTGTGTTTGTGTGTTTGTGTGTTTGTGTGTTTGGGTGTTTGGGTGTTTGGGTGTTTGGGTGTTTGGGTGTTTGGGTGTTTGGGTGCTTGGGTGTTTGTGTATTTGTGTGTTTGTGTGTTTGTGTGTGTGTGTGTGTGCATGTCTGTCCGTCCCAGTCGGACGCAGTCGTTCGGCGGAAAAGAACAACATAACCTACCCCGTAGAGGGGTCAAACGGTCTGACTCGCTCTTGAGTCTCATTCCATGCTTTTGCTCAAAATCCTGTCCAAGCCAGTCCTCAGAAACTTCCAGCCTTGAAGGTCTCCCCTTTCAACCTCAGCAATCAGCAAGTCGCAGTGTGAGTCGCCGGAACCCTGCCTAAGCAGGGTCCGAGTTTCCTCCAAACGTGCTCGTTCAACTCAGAACCCAAGTCTATCAAATGCAGTCAATTTCCCCCTTTGTGATTTAGGGGCTCGCTGTTTACTTCTGAGAGATCTCTACCAGCCTTTTCGACCTATGACTACTACACCCGAGCTGTAATCCCGGGCTATGTAGTTAATAAGCAGTCTGGAAGACATGATGAACTGTCTATCCCCGCAAAATATCTTGTGGTTTCCTTTTAGAGAAATGAGCAACATCGTTAATGTTGACCTCGTATTAAAACTCCCCTCCCTATTTATCCGGTCCGGGTGACACCCCCCAATACTGAACAATCCATAACTCAGAAACTACCCTCCAAATAAAAAATGGATCTAAAAAAACAATTAAACCGGTCCCTCCCCCAAATGGCTGCTGCTATCTCATTTTCTCCACAGCTTCTGGAGCTCAGCAATACTAAATCAAACGGAAACTCAATTCCAGATCTCAAAAGGAAGCTCCAGCAATACTAAATCAAATGGAAACTCAATTCCAGATTATTTAGCGGGTCAAGGCAAAAATCCTTCTAAAATCTTGCCCCCCCAAAACCTTCTGATCTTCAAGGGGGGGGGGTTACATACAAATACAAAGTCAACATTTGTAGGCACTCATCGCACTAACCCTAATGGGATAAAAAAAGGCCTTGTAGGGGAGCACATCTGACCCTCAAAAATCCGTTGAATGAATATCATTTGCCCAGAGTCCATGGCCAACACGTCAGTCACTGTTACAGCATCTGCATGCTTCTCATCTTTAGACACCACGCCTTCCCGCAAATAGTTCCCACAGTCAACAACACCTCGTATGAACATGCTTCAAAATGCGAGACCCCTCAAAACAGGTGGTTTCTTAGAGTCTCCTTCTAAACAGCCTTAAAAGGCGGGGTGCCCAAAAAAAAGCTGCGCCCGACAAGGTGTGCGGGCATTGCGCTGCTTGTACGCAGGCTTCCCACAGATTAGATTTTGGACAGTAGGACACCCGCGCAAAACACGGGATCCACTGAGACTTGTATGCAGACTCTTATGCATAATCATGCACAATCGGACCGCCAGCACAAGGTCAAACAGACAGAACAGCAATAGCAAAATGAGGCGGGCGGTAATATCAACAAAGATGGTTGGAATTAAAGCCCGTCCAACCAAAAGCGCTCGTGATTTTCCTGGAAACGACCATGCCGTTCCCTTGGTACATTTGCAAGCAGGCCGCGTTTTGAGCGTCACCTCGACGCTCATGCCTTTCCTTGGCTGCAAATACAACATCCCCATATCGCTTAAAGCTGATACCACTTATACAGATTACACGCAGCACACGCACTAGCACATGTCCAAAAAACGGGGAAAAAACACCAACTGGAAATAAGGACAAATGACTTGAAAACGCGACCAAGCATGATCAGCAACCACTTCCTCAAGAGGAGCCAAACAGCTCGATGTCGGCCAACACGCAGCCACAGAGCTCGAAGGCAAGCTGAATGCATCCAGGGCTCCGTTTTCGAACTTCTGAATTGGAGCAAAGCTAAGACGGGAGGCTCTCGCAACTCTGAGCCATCGAACAACCGCAAATGCAAATGAGTCAACCCCCGCACACACCTAAATGTTCTGTTCAAGAACTAAGCAGTACATCTTCTCGTTTTGCGGCAAGTGGCCCAGTGGCCATATATTATGTTTGCCACACGCTTAAGTGGCAATGTATTTTGTGGATTGGCTCAACAACGCCAGACGAGATTCCCGAATAGCGTGTTTGAGTCCAGGAACTTGGTCAATGAGGCAGGGATGGCCTTGCAACCCCCCGGGCAACAGATGGGCTTCTCTACTTGCAAATTCTCCTTGGCGCGGGGACTCGCTTCCACCAATTCGGAGAGGATCACATCCGAGCCCACCTTTTTGCTCCCTTTTGAACCATACGCATGTGGGGACATCGGCACACCCTTGTACAGCCCGTACACCCATGCTTTGTTCTTTGTGGCATCTGCATCTTCCCGTTGCGCCTTGAGACGGCTGCAGGGTTGGCGATGTGGGCAGCAGTCGAAAGAGGGTACAGGTGTATGCAAGATCTCGTACGCTTTGTTTTGGTAGATACTGAGTAGTGCAGCGTCGGTAGGCATATGCCACTGCCCTGCAGCTTGAGGCGCGGTCTCGGTTTTAGTCGCTTGCGGGTCCTACGGCTTGGCGTCGCGGAATTGACAGAAAGGGCCAGGCTGGTCTTTGATCTTGCCAACAACATGTTGGGTCTTGCTTGTGTCCTTCTCCACAAGGAGCCAAAAGGAGAAACGGCTGAAGGTCAAGCCAAAGAGCAAGTGACAGGGGCGGGGTCCAAAGCACAGCTGTTTTGCAGTTGAACCCAACTGCTAGGTGGGTTGGACAAGATGTGAAGGCCCACTTTCAACAACAAAACCGGAACATGAATCTGGCTTTGCTGCAAGACGGTTCGAATCCCGAATCTTATCCAGTAGCCGATCCCCTTGAGCCGCGCGAGCAGGAAGTGAGCCAATGCCAAAGCCATGCGCTTGCGCTCGGCACTGGGTGCTAGACAGAACGTACCTCTGCAAAGGCAAGAGGCGGACATTCAGCGGACCGATGTGCCCTTGCAAGGCATAGAACTTCAGAAAAAACCACGTGATTGCTCCCAAAGCCAGCAAATCCTGCAGGGCTGTGTCTCAACAGGAGAAGCCTTTTTCGACCTGGTTTTCCTTCAAAGAGGTCGCTGCTCGGCCGGCAAAACATCTGTGGCGGCAATCCTACCAACGTCTCTGGCAAACATGCACAGGCGTACGTTTTTCCGACTACATGGCCTAAACAGCTTGGTCGCTTCGATAACCGGGCAATCATGCAGATCCGAGAGGCTTGCCCATTAAAATCAGCCTTTGTTAGTTGAAGCCGGGGTGTCACGAAGCTGCTCGACTGCAATGCCCTGATCCCTCAATACAAAACAAACCCTAGTACGTCCGTCGGAGGATGGTCCCCGCCTGAACTTCAAAACTTGTGTGGGGTGGTTCTTACCATCGCTTGTGTTTTGGGGGGGCTTGTGTCAGATGTTACAGGCTGCTGGCACCCCTCACCTGTATTTAAGGATTC
>CAUJNA010000635.1:197500-410000 GCA_963377175.1 Effrenium voratum | reverse complement strand
TGTTGCGGCTTGCTAGCAGCCTGTGCTTGCTGTCGGCCTGCATGGGATTGAGTATTACCAAATCATACGAAGTGTGATCCACAGCTTTTGCAAACTGTGCAACGGGGCAGTGCTAGACATAGGGACCTTGTCTTCGCTGCTGTTGAAAGGAACAGTACATGAAAGGGCAGCCATTTTGGGTCCCTCATTTCCGCGAAATGTCTACATTACGCCCATGCATTCACATTCGGCGCCTTCTGGCAGAAAGAAATGACAGAAAGGCTTGAGCCTTGTGAGTGCGCGCAAAGATGTACACCTAGGTGCAAGCGGATGGAGCAACTGATCAATGTGACAGCATCCACCGTCGGCAAGCCTTCTCCGATTTTGCTTACACAGTCGGAGCGGCAATGCGGCGCTTTTGATGTTGCAAAGCTTGTGGCCAAAGTGGGAAGCAAGTGGAATGAGCTGACACCACTCTCAAAAGCTTTGAACTATTTGAATGTTAGGCTCTGCCATGACATGGTGATACACCAAGACCGTGCCTTATCACAGTCGCTGCACATTATCCGCACAGGCGGCAAGGGACTCACTCGCACTATGACTTTGAGGGAGTCGGGTCACCAATGCTCGGAACCCGCCTCTGTGGGTTTTGATAAAATCGGAAACCCATTGGAAAGGTGTTTGCTATGCAGGAAACGTGCATGGTCCCAAACCAAGAGAAAGCCGACCAGGCAACAAAGATCCAAAGCAAATCATCCCCGGCCGCCAAATGGTCTGGGCAATTCACCAAGCCCGTCTTGGACTTGGTCCATCCCTGTGCTCAAACGCTCAGGATTGCACCTTGCATGGATCCAGAGAGCGGCCCTTAGGCCGGGGTGGGGTTAGTGGCCCCCAGTTCCATTTCTCGAGTCCTTCCAAAGGGAAACATGGACCCTGCTGGAAAATTAGGATGTCCCCACTCCGCTGATTCTAGTGCAGGCTTCACATCTCATCTCAATGTTGCCAGCTGTTGGTTGGAAGGCTTGCTCGGAAACCAAACGAAAGCGCGGAACATGTTTGATCCTCGCGCCCCCGACCGTTTATTGCTGTGCCTCCACAACCCAAGAGCGTGTTCTGGGTATTCACAACAACCAAAAGCAGGGAATCCTCAAGCACGGCCAGTGACCAAGCTCGTCCGAATCAAGCGCGACAGGCATGAGCCGGGGCCGAATCTATTTTCCACTTTTTGCATCTTACGCGCGGCCAGTGGCCACCTGGCATATTGTCTGTTTATACAACGCCACAACGGCAAGCAACAGGAAAGGTTCTCAGATGCCATCCAGAACCCAGGCATGTTCTACTACGTCTCACCACAAGGTGCACTTGCTTTGATCATAAACAAGGGGACCTAGCAATGATTTTACACTAAGCATTCAGAGGTTTCTGAGTCTGGAGGCATTCCTTCTCCATTTGGGAAAAAACATAAGGCGGTGTCTTCACTCGATGATGTCAGCGATGGCCGGCTGCTGGATAGACTCCTTGGGGTGTAGCGCTGGAAGGCGAATTCCCAGCCACGAACTCACTGCGAAAAGTATCCTCTCTATGACAACAAACTGCAAACTCCTCTCGTTCCGGCAGTCCCGCAGCCCTGGTCAATCACTGTGAAGTGCGCGGCAGTTTGCAGCCGGGCCAAGTCTTTGAGCTGGTGTTCGACTCTAGCTCCTTTTGTTGACCCTTTTTGGGAAAAGTACACGGAGCGTCTAGACTTGCCGTCAACATCCAGACGTGATAGATCGGGTGCGTCGTGCAGCCTACAGTGTTACCACGAAGTGGTTGCGGATTCCCAAGCCAATGTATAACACGTTCTGCAGATTGCTCCCAAAGGTAGACCCAGTCCCTAAAGAAAACAGCAGCAGAAGCAGCAATAAAGAACAATCCAAGGAAATACAGGCAGATGAAGAGACATGAAAGAAATTCGGGGAAAATAAATGAAGGAACATGAAGGGAAATGAAGAGGGATGAAGAAGGACATGGGGGTGGTTGAACGGGAATGAAGGGAAATGAAATAAGAGCTGGGGAAAACGATGCACCATGACATGAAAATCAAGGGAAATGAAGAAACCTAAGAAACATGAAATGGGAGATGAAAGGGACATAAAGGGGAATAAAGCGAAACCAAAAAAATGCAAGGACACCAAGCCAAGTGAAAGAAGGGAATATAACGGAAATTCAAAAACAAAACTTGGGACATCTGGAATGAAGGAATTTATAGGACATGAGGGAAAAGAAACGAACATGTCAGAAGATACAGCAAATGGACATGAAGGGAAATGTAGGGCAGGGTTCCCGGTGGCCAGCTGTTTCGAGCTACCAACCAACCAAGCAAAAATACAATAACAAACCAACGAACGTGCAAACACAACCAGTCCAGCAAACAAACACACGACCAATCAAACAACACAACCAAGCAACCAAACGAGCAAACATGCAACAAACAACAATTCAAACAGCAACACAACACAAAACGAACAAACAAATGAAAACAAGACACACACACACAAACAAAAGAGAAAAAAATAAGAAGAATAAATAAAAATAATAATAATAATAAGAAGAATAAGAAGACAGTCAAACACACAAACATCAATCAATCAATCAATCAATCAATCAATCAATCAATCAATCAATCAATCAATCAATCAAGCAAGCAAGCAAGCAATCAAACAATCAATCAATCAATCAATCAATCAATCAAATCAATCAAATCAAGTCAAATCAAGTCAATCAATCAATCAATCAATCAATCAATCAAATCAAATCAAATCAAATCAAATCAAATCAAATCAAATCAAATCAATCAATCAAATCAAACAATCAACCAAATCCATGCATCCATCCATCGAGTCAATCCAAACCAAACCAAACCACGCCAAACACACACCACATCAAGGAATCAATAAAATATACAACCGAGCAACCGAACAACCAACACATGCAAGCAAGCAAGCAAGCAAGCAAGCAAGCAAGCAGGCAGGCAGGCAGGCAGGCAAGCAAGCAAGCAAGCAAGCAAGCAAGCAAGCACGCACGCACGCACGCACGCACGCACGCAAGCAAGCAAGCAAGCAAGCAAGGCACGCACGCAAGCAAGCAAGCAAAGCACGCACGCAAGGCACAACAGCCGCGGCTACAAGACAAGAACACAAACATGGTAAAACAAAGGCGCAGTGGGGCAAGTGAAACGTTAGGCCTGGGATTACAGCTGCAGCCATGAGGCGTAGCAGCGTCTGGTCAATTGAATCGATCGAGTGCGCAAGCCGCAATTGAAGTTGATCACCTCGTCGCGTTGTGTTGGTCGCAGGTTTGAAATTATTCCCCCCTCTGAGATTTGTTGCGCCCCTGAAAGTCCTGAACGTGACCCTGCATGTTACGCTTCAAAAGCTGGGGAGGAAAGAGGACATCAACCTCGAAGCCTTCTTTGATGAGAACCTCCCAACATGGTCCCTTTCCCAATCATTCAATGCGTCCAGGTTTACTTGGGCAAATGGCAAAAGGGGGTGCAGCACAGTTCTAGCTCTGGAAAGAAGTCACATGCAAAAGGTCACACTGGTCGAACTAGGAACCCTTTGCTTCACTTTGAGCGGAGGCCCCAGACCCACATTGCGACCCACCCGTTTCAAACCTGAATTCCATATCTGAACCAGGGAAGCAAACTCCAGCTGAATGCAGACGTGGCGCCTCAGGCAAGGTGGAATCTGCCACGACTGCGACCTTGCGGTCCACACACTGAGCTGCCCTCCCCAACTTAACAGCTTGACTGTCTGTTTGATCAGAAGGTGTTTCATCAGCACGTAGTTTATTTGCATTGTAATCCGGAAACATTTGCACACCCTTTCAGCATGTTGCTTACATGTGCATACAGTACCAGCCGAATCTTGGCACGTGCAAGCCACGGCTGGAATGCCTGGTTACCTGGTCAACAAGGCTTCCAGTCGCGCACACACACACAGCATGATTCAGACCGCCTGGTGACCTTCCAACTGTGTGACCTTTTGGACTAGGTTTGCCTGTAAAACAGGGGGACCCCCAAATGGTTGGTTGCATCTTGGTCGCTTATTGAACCGCAAAGGGTACACATATATGTATGTATATTTATAATACACTCATAAAATATTATATATATAATAGTTCTGATTGGCGGAACATAGGCCTCCGTTTGCAAACTCACAAGCTCACACACGTTTGGTATGCAAGAGTGGGTGCAGCACGCTCGAAAGTGCTGTTGGATCATCTCCAAATAGTTGTAATCCCAGTCAACATCAAACAGGGGGGTCTTTCACACTGTCACCTCAGATGCACTTCCTAAGATCCCAACATAAACCTGAACACAAATAAGGCGCCTCCAAAATGAGGCCCCTTCGTGAACAGCTGGTGGAAGTGCAAACTTCCATCGCATTGAGCTAGTCTAAGACTATCCAACTGCTATGCCCATCCCACATATTCCCGTCCCACCAGCCCACCCAGTCCCTCGATTCGGTTCCCGCAGCCTGTCTGGGGAATGTCGCGATGGGCGGCACTGCACCAGGTAGGCACCCCGTCACGTCCGCCACCTCCTGGCTTCAAAGTAAGCTTTTGCTTGCCAAGTAAGCTTTGTGCTTTGGTTGTCTTGCTTGGTTGCTGGTTGTGCTTGCATTTATGTGCTTTGTTGGTTAGTCAGTGTAAGCAAAGATCACCGCGCGTACAAGCTCATCAGATACCCCTGCCTCTTAAACTGGAAATACAAAGCATAACAAACCCCCGCAGCACGGGTGGCTGTAAAACCCATTACTTCAGGTTTGACCCGATTTTCAGGCTGGCCAGATCATGCCAGATCTGGTCGGCAAGGAACGACTATGTTGAACCGCGGTTAACAACCCCTCCTCTTCTGTAGCCATGCGTGTGCCTTTGCCATGCAGCGTGCGGACCTTCTTCCAGCTCAGCTTGCAGTCCTCGACGTGTCGTGCCACAACCAGTTTCATCCCCCGGCAGTTGGTTTCATGTTTTATGTTTTTGTCCCCCTGCCCCAGGTAAAACAGAGTGTACGTCAGGGTGCCTAAAACGGGGTTCGGTCCCTTTTGACACGCACCAAGTTGGCACTGAGCGCCAAGGGCGAGCCATTGTCTTTGATGACTATCACATGTTTTGCCTAGTCTTGTTGTCCTGCATCACTCTGGTACAAAGTGGGGCTGGCTAGAAAGCAAGGAACAAAAGGGACCCATCAAATCTGAGATAGTACTTGACCATATTGTCCGAGATCCCTCTGAAGATGCCCAGATTGTGCAAAACCTGTTTGCTGCTGCCTCTAAGCTTCTGCAGGGAGCACGGCCAGCAGCCACTCGCCCTTCCCTGTCCTGCAAAGCGCGCGTTCGCGGCGATGTGGGTTTCAACACCTTTTCGCTTGAAAGAGAAGCCAAAAAGCAAGCCGCCACGATGATGGAATTGCGCGGACTGGTTCTTTCTGGCCGAATTTACGAGTACCAAGCGCATACATATCATACATGCTGGTAAACGGAAACAGGCTGCAAAATGGATCTTCAAGGCAAATATCATGACACGTGTGCAGACTTCAAAGCTGAACCCGGCCTGCCAAAACGCACTTTCCGGCTAAACACCCCGCCCCACGCAAAGATGAAAGGCAACAGTTACTCAATGTCTGGCGCAAATAAGTTAAATACCACAAGTACATGGTACGCGGTCCACGGCAGGTACACACATGAAATCGAAAGTTGGGCATCGTCGCTCCAAGACATTGCTCACCCTGGTCGGTAGTTCTTGTTGCTCGTGCTTCCGTTTTGCGCTTCGACTTGTGCACAAACAGGAACCACGGATCATCGATACGCTTTCCATGATACGCTGCGCAAGCACACACAAGTTGTTTTACGAGAGGCACTGGAAGTCTGCGGAGCTTCACAGAACTTGGCGCGGGTTCTTGTTCAGGTTCAGTCACCAGCGTAGAATACTAGGCGTCTATGGGAGCAAAGGGAAAGACCTGGGGCTGCAGTCCACCCGCTTGACACTCGGCATCAGCCGGAATTTACGGCCAAAGGTCAACAAGTGTTGGCGCCTTGCGGCCAAAACGCAATGCCACTCAGTCCTCAGCAGCATTGCCTTCGCGCCACTGTGCAAAGTGACGTCCTTTCAGGGAGCAGCGTCAACAACAGCAACGTCCAATCATGGCAAGATTTAGAAACAAGGGCTCCTCACAACGGCCTAGGTTAGTCGACACGCTCCCATTGCAACCTGATGAGTATCTGTGCAGAGTAAGCTGAAAGCGTGAAGCTCCGGTCTCCAAATCGGTGCACACTAAAGCGTTCAAAACATATTGCCGCTACAAACTCAAAATCGAAATTTAAATATTCCATGCTAAAACGGGTGGGAACTGGGCCCCGCCCACCTCCCCGTCTTGTCCCGTCCTGCCAGCCGCCAGCACGGCGCACGCGCACCGAGTCCTCCGACGTGCGGCATGCCTCGTGGGGGCCCAGCGCAAGAAACTTGGCGCCGCTGAGCAGAGACAGGAGCCTCCCAGGTTGCGGTCACCGGAGAGGACCCATCCATTATGTCAGGGAGAGCTCTGGGTGCACTGCCTATCAACTCGATCAGCATGTTAGGAGCTGACAAAAATCCGTCGACACGAGGAATTGGGGAGTGAAGAACGCTGCATTGTGCTTGTCAGGCCTCATGGGCATCGAGAGATCAACAACGCATATGGGAGGTTGCCGACGTTGCGTCGACCGGCAAAATATGTTTGCCCAGGGCTTGGAAGTGGCAAGCACTTGGATCTATTCAATTTGTATATGACACAGTCGTCGCCAAAGGAATGGCTCATGAAAGGGGTACAGTGGTTGAGTGCGAAGAATACCGTGGATCTTGCTACCATGTCCCCGTTCGTTCCAGTGACCGTTTTCAGTGCCCGTCAAAAACACGTCCCTACGAGCCTAGAAGCGATCACCCCCCCCCCATTTTGGGGAACTCGAAAACTGAGGGGAATCGTTGCTCTCCGTTGGCCAAATGGACAGTACGAGGTCGGTTTGCGGAGCTGTCACCGCTACACTCTCGAGATGCCAAGGGTTCCGGAAATGGCGTTGGTGCATGTGACCCTTGTACAGCCCCGAAGAATGTGTTCTTTTCTTAGTGGTGAAAATGTTACCCTCCAACCATAAAAGTGATCCCTTCAATTTATCTGACCGAGCAAACAGTTGAACCACGTCACGTTATACATGGCTATACACACCATATTCACTGTGGGATGTGATGATTCAAATGGGGCGGCACAAAGAAACCATAAAGAACTGGGGAGCTTTGCAAACTGAAGAAACCGTGACTGCAAAACATCTGCTTCGCAAGGCTTCAACCTCCTGGAGTAGGTGGGGTGGGGTGGGTGGGTGGGGGGTGCGGCACCCTCCATGGAATGTCATCAAAAGACACGTGGTTTATGAGCTGAGATTCGAGCGGCCGGCCATTCGAAAGGAGTTTGGCAACATGTGCGAAGCGAACCAACGGACACCCAACTCTGAGAACACAGGGCTGCCTCTCATAAGTGGCCGGGCCAGGCGCCGCTAGCTCTTCTTCCAGGTAAGCGCCAGGATGCCTTGGTCTGCCCTAAACCCAAGCCCCCATTCAGGGAATGTGTCGAAACCAGGGACCTCTTTTGCGTTATCTCCAAGGGAAGCATGAATGAAACCAGCCAAAGCTGTACGGTCCAGTTCTGAAAGCTGATTGAAAATAAGGCGATAGGTTTCCAGTCTTTAACCATGATGATGTTGAGTAACAGCCATTTGCAGCCAGCTCCTGTTCAAACAAATATCAAAGGACTGGCAAAAAAACATACGAGTTACCTGGGGGGGGGGGGGCGGGCGTCAACGACTCCATCAGTCCAGGGTGGGATGCGCTCAATTTCAGAAGGCCTTTCTTTCTCCTGGATTTGTTGGGTGCCAATGGTTGATGATAGGTGGGAAAAAATGACCCTAAGGAATACATTCGTAGGCCCGTGTTCCTTTTGTGGTTGGACAACTGGGCAAAATGGAATTGGGCCTCATCCTTCCTCCAAAGGTAGGGTGGATCCTCTTACCACTATTTGTCCAGTTGCTTCCACTTAAGCTTAAGAAGAAAGGATCAATCCCGTTCCCAGTTTTCGCTAAACGAAAGAAGAACTAGGCACCCATTATACCCTTCCCATGTCAATTCGGTTTTGGTTCGTAGAACACTCAAATTGGTACCCCCCCACCACCTCCCAGGGCTTGAGGCAGGGGGTATCACACATCTCAGAGGACGGCTTTTCCTGCTGAGGCGGGCAGTATGCAAGCCTGGACAAGGTCCGCACATCATGCCATGACTGGAGTTAGGCTGTCTCATAATGAGTTCCATTGTTTTGCTACACTTCATCTACCTTCATGTTTGCCCCGCCCAACCCGAGAAATCATGTTTGGTTGGTCCATATTGAGTAAATCTAAAGATGTAAAGGCCCCAACATAAATAGAAGCACGCGTTGCAACCCCGGTGTCGTGTTTCCTCCAACTTAAGAAAAAAAACCATGGGAGCAAACCTTCCGTAATCATGCTGTCCTCATGTTCAATGTGTTTTATGACAAATCATAAAGCAGGCTACATGGGACATTGTGTGACATGCTTAGTCCCCCCATCTTATCCTGAATAATTATGTTGGTAATTCTCAAGCCACACATTTGGGTTTGAGAACCTTGACCTTGAGATCAATAAGTTGCGAACATTGTGATCCCATGTGTCAAACGCTTTCAATCCTTCGCCCAGCTGCATGGTGGCCGTTCCCGGCGCCGACATCGTCGCGGCAGCTTTGCCACCAGCACCTCGTGTTGAAAGGGGCAAGCAAGCTTGCAAAGGGCAAGAAAATGTGGGTGGCGCGAAAAAGGCAACCACAGGTTGCCGGGTTTCAACGGGGCAACCAAGTGTAGCTGGTTCCAGCATCTACGTTGTAGGGCTCACATCTTGAGCCATGCCCACCTCCACATCTTCGGGTCGCAAAGCGCCGCAGCCCACTCCTCAACTCCTCGAAGTCGGCCACCGCGACGGACCCTTCAGCCAGGAGAAACAAAACGTGACAAAACGTGACGCTTTTGCAGCATCTCTTGTGCTGGCCTTGCTGAAAAGTGCTTGACTTCTTGATCAGTGGATGAACCTACTATCTGCGCCAATCAAATCCAGGAGACTATTCTTGAACGGTCAATGAAAACTGAGGACTGGTTGTCCCTGCCTTTGCCTGAGGTCCTGGATCCCGGGCCAGTGAGTTCCGAGGAAGAGGCCGCCATTTCCGCCACAAATGAGGCGATGACGTTGAGGTCTGCAGCCTTTTGAGGCACGATGTGGTGTCCTGTCGGATTTGCAAGGCGCATGGGCCGCCTTCGGAACATAGTGAGTCGAAATGACATGTCGAACCGGACTATCCCAAGTTACTACCCTAGGGTGGCCGCGTTGTCCTCACAGAGCATGTTCCAAAAGGTAAATTATTGGAGTTGCGTATAATTGAGTTGCTGATAGGGGCCTCAATGATTCGATCGAGGTGGGTTGAATCGACAAGCGGTACTTGTGTTTATATCCCTTTCCCTTGCTACCCTTTGGTGAAAATCGTGGACCCCTTTTTGGCTACCCTGTCCGAAGGCGGCACAATATGAACGCAGGCAAAAAGGAAACCCTACCTTTGACAGTCCTTTCATTTCTCTTTGCCTCTAGTCAAGAATCAAAGGATAATTCGCGTGTACTCCAATGACCAGGTACGGCTGAGTTGGGGGGATGTTTCCAACAATCCGGGACACCCTTTAATGGTGTTGAAAGGGAAAGCACAAAGGAACTAACCAATTTTAGAGGTACCCTTTTTGTCGCACCTGCTTAGCAATCCCAGTAGGCCAAGGTCGGCTAAAGAAAGCCTACTTGCTGCCAATGTTCTCATGGGGAAAAAGAACCCCTTTTGTTGTTGGTTGGTCCAGGGTTCAGGGACACGAACTATGTTCGAAGGCTTGTTCCTGCAAGTCAATGCTGAATTCCATGAGGGCCCGTCCCTTCTGGAACATGTGTGGCAACTCGGTCTCTTTACCATTTGGCTCCCTGCACAACGACCTTTGAAAAAAGATTGGCTCGAGTCGCAACACTTTAGGCCTGGAGCATGAAATGAACAGCGCCTTTGGATTTGACGGCAAACAAAAACATCGCTGGCAGCTTCGGTCCTGGATGCGCGTGCACTCTGGGGTTGCAGAACTTCTCACACAAAATCTTGCTGGCCCAGGGAGGGATGTGCGCATCTGCCTCCCCCCACACGTGAAGGCTCGGCACAGGCAGCGGATCCACCGGAAAGGCCAGGCCTCGCGGATCAATGGGTGCCCATGTTGGCGCCCCAAGATGAGTAGCTTCCGGTCATTTGGCTAAAATGAAGAGCCAACTAACCTATATCGCCTATATCATTAGAGGCTCATCAAAATACAAAACTGGAATTTCCCAACACTCCGCGCAACAGAAAAAAACGATGGCCTACATAAGGACCGGGCAAACTGCCTTTGTGAGGCCGCCGAACAATTGCCATGGGTTGATACATTCCGCGATTGAAATTCGGCTCAAGGCCTGACTGACGCTCTTCCAAGCTATGCGGAGATGTGGCTCCGTTTTCGGCGCCTGACTTGGCCGGGTGGGAAATCTACCATTCACTGAATCCCATCACGAAAGACACATCGGAAAACCAGGTAGACTGCAGTGGTTGCAACTGCGGTTCGGGGTAATCAACACAGACGAGGTGAAGGACTGCAGTTCAAACATACCATTTTCCGGGTCAGTATTTTGGCAAATGTGCCTGCAGGTGACCCTGCCCCAGAAAAGATGGCTTTCCCACTCGAGGTGCGTCGTAATGATGCTTTCCTGAGTATCATCGCTTTGTTAACTCAAGACCTACCATTTTGGGTCTCAACGATTATATTGAGAATTATTCAGGAATCGAAGGGCACATGCTATTAGTGCAACATATATGGGGGTTGCGCAAAATTACCTCTCCTGAAAATTGCCCTTCCGCGGCCCTTTCGCAACCTTCCACGCACTTCCACGCCCATTGTAAATCTACACACAAGTTATCACTGGTTTTCGATCAATGTCTTCGGTTACTGGCCATTCCGCATCTCTTCCGCCGCCCTTTCCCGCACACAGTGGGAAGCTCATGCCATGTCAGCCTGGAAATTCGGAATACTGAACCGAATACATGGGTTTTAGCACGACGCCCGTCTGTGTTGAAGGGGCTCCCATCAAAAATGTGGTTTTTGTGTTGGTTTAAAGGGACCCTTTTAACCACCCTGCAGCACCAAAGCACAAACCCATGTCTTCCCTGAGCAGCTTGTTTCAAGAAAACAAAACAACTCATTTCACACCAACACACTCGATTAGGAGAAAGCCGCTCAGATGGAAAAATGTTTTGGTGCGTGCCCGCCAATGTCCGCTCATGTGCCGCTCATTTTCCGGGAGATCAACTGTCCAAATCCACGTTTGCTTTCACTTATTCCCACACACACACACAAAATCTGAAAGCAAAACAAAATGCCCAGAGCCCAAAGAGATCTGACCACCTGGAAGACCCAGGTGTTGACCGCCGGGCGCTGGGCGCCTTCCGGCGCCGGCTTTCCGAAGCCCGAGATGAGCACCGCGAAGCCGGGCACCGAGGCGCCGTTTTCGGCGCTCAGCTCCGCGCAAAGCAGCGCCGCCAGGATGGCGCCCTGCGAGAGATGACCGAGAAAAGCCGTGCGGCTGTGGGTCAAAACCAATTGGATCTTATTTTGGTTGGTAGGTGCACCACCCATTTTAGTCGGAATTTTAGTGGGGATTGTGTTCACTGGGGGTACGGGCTTTTGACCCATGGCCATGCAACTGGTGGTTTCCTGTAAAACTGACCCCTGGTTGATTCCCTCATTCCCTGCGCAGCAAAATGAAAGGCAACGAAACCAAACTTCAGCTTCCCTCAAAAAGGGTGGGTTGGTTACTGGACTTCTCCAAATGTTTTCAGGTACCCCTTAGTTGGTGGCTCAGATTGAAGTAAATGGGAAACCACTCCCTTGCTGGGAAACGCTAGCTTTCGCCGACCTGCGTATCAAGTTGACAGGCAATTTGTTGGCTGCCCTGCCTGAGAGAAGCCCAAGATGCCATCGTAGCCCTTGGACCACTCCTCGGTAATCCGTGGAGGCCGGTCTGAACAGTATCCGAACAACTGAACAGTATCCCAAGCTCTGAATATACGCTTGATACAGAAGTCTTACCACGCCAGGACCTGTGTAAGTGTTTGTGGGTGCGTGCCTTATCTACCGATCAAAAACTATGCTACGAGTAGTATCCTGCAACGCTAACAGCCTTGTGAGAATGTGTTGGCGCTTCAGAAGTGATACAAGATGGTGCGGAGGGGCTCAAGAACGCCCCAGCATTGCACACGTGACGACATATCAAGCAACTGGCGGAACGTGAGGGAACGCCCTTGCCAGTAGGTCTAAAGCTGCTCCAACGGCCAGACAATCATCTGATACAGCATCCCCTTAAGAACATCATTGTACTCTACTCACTGCCTGATTGGCTTGAACGCTTAAACTGGTGGAATAAAAGACGCAGGACATTTCTGTGGGTGTCTCACAATAGGAACGCACTTTCTTTTAATGGCAAGGAAGGTTACACCTACAGCAAGCCGGTGCCACAAAGGAGGGGTCCACCTAGTTGTCGGTTTCACCCGCGGAGAGGGTCCCACTAACTTCAGCTGACACGCCTTCTCTCACTTTACGAGTCGATTGGCCCAACAACCTTGACTCTTTGTTTTCCCAAAAGGTATGGACCACTCGGGTCACCCTTTAGAAGTCCACGACTCGTGACGCGAGAGACCCAAATTTGTGGCGTGCCTTTTTTTCAAGGGTACCGACAGTGTGGCTCAAGGAAAACCGGCAGAAAGCACACCCCAAAATGGAGCTTTGGCCAGTCCTCATCCACGGGAAGACTACAAAGGAGATCGAATTCAGATTCTTTAGCGGATCTTGCGGATTTGATGAGATTGAGATTCACGGGGTGTCAAGCCATGGGATGGGGCTTCCCCCCTGCGTCCCCATACCTCCCCATGGTTTTCATCCGGGGGGATTCATTCGGTCTCGTCAGGGTCCCAGCCGCTTTTCTTGCTGATCCTCAGCAGGGAATGAGAAATGGAATGACCCCTGTAAACTCCATCCATCCGATTTGGTTCCTTTCTTCGGGAATGACCAAAACCAGTTCATTCAACCAAACCCTGTAAACCATGGAGTGTCCTCTGTTCGGGACTCCCCCAAAACCCGGAGAACCACTGGATTTCCAACACCCGGAGTCGTTTTTAGCCGGCCGCGGCGCCGCTCGTACCTGGGCCAAGCTCTCCTGGAGCCCAAGGGGCTGGAAGCTGGGCCGCCGCAGCAGCGTGTCCGCCAGCGCTTGGATGCCCTCCGCAGACCCGTCCCACACGTCCTGGACGGAACCCGGGGGGCTGTGTGGACCCCGCGAACTCGTGTTCTTTTTCGTGTCTTGTTTTGTTGGCGCCCATAATTAGACCAAAAGGTACGACGGAGGTGGACAAACAGGGTCCCATATTAGAAAAAAAGCCGGACAGTTTGGAGCCAAAGTTCGATGAGGAAGCGATGCAACACCTGAAGTGAATTCAACGAATAAGGGGTTAAAAGCAAATTGAGTATTGTATGCAAACCATCAATGCAACAAGCAACGGGTCCGTTCAATACCAAAGGTCTCCCAGCGTATATTGAGTCTGGCTGGGATAGATCACCATATAAGCAGTTAAACCTTCAGCCCAAATCATCTCGGGACGGGGCCGGAATGTGTAGTGGGCGACGTAATCCAAAAGGAAATGCTTCCAATCCATTATGAGCAAAATGCCGACGTGATGAGCATTCCAGGAAGGGCATCCAAACCCTTCTCAGACAGCCTTCAAAGGCAACACCTTTTTTTCCCCGTTAGGTGAAGCAGTTCCGATTCAGGGTCTGTCCCCAAAGCCTCCCGCCTCGCTGTACAGCCACCAGCCCCGCAAGCTGGGATCATAGGGCAGCACGTGGGGCGCATCGATGGCTTGCACGGTCGCGAATGGCTTCAGCTTCCGCAACAGCTCCTGAGGGGTTCCTTCGGATTTGTCTTGAAACCTTATTCCTCAGACGGATTTTTTTTCTGGGGCAGGGTTCCTTTGGTTTTGTTTTTCTTTTTTTTGATGTGGTTGGGAATGATGCAAAAAGCATCAAAACGCGTTCGAGACGGACCATCACAAAGTTGACATGTGGCATGCTGATTCCCTTACACAACCGTCCTCGATAGGGTTGGTGGCTTTCAAATGCTACCACGCCATTTTCCAAGTAGGTTGCACTTGCCCCGTTTGGTTGTGAGGTTGGCTGGTTCGGTTGGAAAACCCGTGAGACAAACAAACGCTTCGACGAAACTAGGAAAGCCATGTTGGCCTCAACCCACAAGCATGGAAGTGCACAACAAGGTCCTGTCAAGAAGAACATCATGCTGTGGGTTCCCTTGAAAACTATCCGACAGTCGGGGCAAAATTGCGTGATTCCCTTCTGGAGCTGAGTCTCTCTTGCGTTCAAATCACACAAACTTGAACCCAATCAGCGTGCTGCACCATGGCCAAGGTCCCTCAACGTGGCTATCACATGAGGGATGGATTGTCAAAGTTACACCCGGCAGCCTGGGAGCCATACCCCAGAGGTCGATCTGATGCTGGAGACATCCCTTGAAGTTGGCCTGGCGGGTTGGTTTAGGGTTCGTCTATATACTCGGTTCAGGGTTGGCTTAATATATTAAAGGTCGGCTTGGGGCTGGTTTCGGGCTAACGGTCAAACAGAAGCAATAACCCCAACCCTATGAAAGCATGGGGGGGACCTCCGGGATACCTTGCGCAGCATGATTTGCAGGCAACACTTACAAAGTGGCCATGAAGAAACAGAACTGCTTGTCTGCTTGGCCAGCTTTCATTGGACCTCCCCGTTTCGGAAAGAAACAAAGACACCTTTGGTCAGGGAACATTCGAACCAGGGCTCCCAACTTTTGAACTGGCCGGAGCCAAACAGGGTCTATATACAAGCACATGTTTTATGGTGTTTGAAGAATTTGCGTCCACCCGGAGTCCACCCCACTCAACTCGGCTTTCCTCCTCTCCTTGGCCCGTTTCTGCACAAAGACGTCCGCATTCTGCCCGAAGCCATGCAGCGCCAACAGGCGGAGGGTCATACGTCAGCGTTCGATGTGGCTGTGTATCAAACGTGCTTGGGGACGGATTCACAAGGGGACCTCGCTCTGTCTGAACGTGGCTTTCCTTTGACATGTTGCTTTGAATCGGCAACGGGAAGAGCTCAATGCTTAGGCCATTGTTTCTGGTTTTTTTCGGGTTCAGGTCTGATGTCATTCTATGCTCAGCCAAAACATCTCCCCACCTTCTGGTCCACCATGTCAACCCGCTTCATCTATATAACTCTAATTTCTTGTTGGGAAGGCCTGGGCAAGTGTTTGTTGTATCAGCAGCTATGATGCGCGGTGAGCCAAAAAAAACACCATGCAAATCGCAAGCTCATTTGGGGACCGTGCTCATTCGCCGCTAGGCCCTGCACCCCATTGACCATTGTTGCCTGAATCCCCTCTACATACTTGTAACCAGATGGGCACCGGCGATGAGCTGCTGCTTCAAACAAGCAAAGCGGGGCATCCTTCCACCCTGCATTGCAACTTGCAGTTCGAATCGATGGCTTGGACGCCTCAGCTGCCTGAACCTCCTCCGTCTGCGTGACGGGGGCTTCCTCTGTCGTGGCAGTAGCCTCTCGATGAGCCTGATGAGCCTGGAGCAGTTGGTTGGCTGGTGCCGGCTGGCTGGATGGTTGGTTGGTTGGTTGTCTGGGCACTGGTTGGCTAAACTGTCGGCCAGTCGGTCGCTTGGTTGTTTGGAAAATTGGTTGGTTGTTTGTTTTGTTGATTGGTGGCTTGGTTGGCGGTTTGATTGGTCGGGTTGGCTGGCTGCTTGCTCGGTTGCTTGCTAGCTCTTCGACTCGCTTGCTTTCTTGGATACTTAGTTGGTCTGTCTGGGTCTGGGCCGGTGGGCCTGGCCAGTCCACTAACTGATTCGATGGGTTGGCTTCTACTTGCCGGCAGCACCCTTTGTGGAAACGTAGCGTAACTCGCACACATATATATATATATATTGATTTAATATATATATATATATATATATGTATACACGGAACGCGACACCTCTACATCAGCTCCGCCAAGAGCACGTGCACAAAACAAAAGCCTAAAGCAAAACACGAGACGTGGGTAAAAGCCAAAAGCAAAACCACAAACCTATTCTACAATTTTGCGGTACCAGTAAGAGTCAGCGAAGTCCTTGGGGGGGGGGGGGTGATTCGCTCTCTTTGACACTCGCCTCCTCCACCTCCCGCACCAAGACTTGCACGCTCAACGTTGGTGTGTACTTCGTCTCGGAGGTTTGGAGGCTCAACTCCCCATCGAAGCCACCTGACAAAATCAGAAAACCAGACCCGTAGGGTTGAGTCGAACTCAAAACGACTCCTATTGAACCCAGCTGGTTTGGTTTCCCTACAGGGCCCAGGGTCTGCCAGTCCAAACCAGTTGTACACAGCCATGCCCGTCACAGGCTTTCGGTGCAATCAGCATGGTCTTAAGCATGGATGGGGACCACCCTTTTGGTTGAAAGGCAGCAAACAAGCCTGATGGCAAATGATTCCTTATACCAAGAAACAACATGGAGCCAGAATGTATTCACACCAAGGATGCGGAGATGCCAGCTTCGCATCTCACCTTCATCGCAGCCATTGCAGATTGCGGAACGAAGCACTAGTTGCCATCTGCATCCTTGTTCACAATCACACTTTGGACTCTCTCTGAAAACATTTCCGAAAATGGTCGAGCGCTGTGTGGAAAGACTGGCGCACAAAAGAACCAATTGCCGGAAATTACCAACCCCTGCCCGGGCTGTAAGGGAAGCAATGCAAATTGGCCTCAGGGTCATTGCTCTGGCTCGCAGCATCAGTCCAAAAGGAGAGGAGAGTGCGATGCACGCGACCCTGGGTGGATTTCGGCGCTCATGAGCCCGAGTCCCCAAGGTGCCGCATATAGTCTTAAGAATGCTGCACTGGCCACACACACACACACATCATTCTGCCTTGGATGAGAATCATCCACCAGCCTCAAGCAAGGAACTCCAAAGAAAGGAGTTGAGCATCATGGGTTTCGCACCCCACCCCCAAAAAAGACAACAAGAGGTTTCGAATGGCTTCCATTACTGGGATCATGCTTTCATGCTGTTTCTGACAGCTGCTCATTTAGGTCCCCGCGAATTTCCAGATCCCGCGCCTGGCTTGTGAAACTGGCTGTTGTCCAGCACGCACTCGCCGAGCAGGTCGTTGCCGCCCGCCTTGTCGTAGTCCCAAACCTTGAAGGAGAGGCTGTCCCCGTGTTCCTGAGCGCAGTCATGAGCCCCTTTTTGTGCGGGGCTTAAGGAAAAACCAGAAGGAAACAAACGCCAATCCTGATCAGCGTAAGGTGATTGAATGCATTCGATAGCACCAGCGTAAGGGAAAGCTAAGGCCAACTCGCGGAACAAAACAGCGTGTGTCGAGTAGCAGAGATCCTAAATTGGTTTGTCAAAGGCAAAACCTCAGAAAGGAGCGCACGAAAGCCAGCAGCAGCCACGCAAAAAACATTCATGCGCGTGGGATTGCTTCAGATACAGGAGGCACAACTCCAACAAACCTTGACCACCAAACACTAAACGAGTCTATTTGGCACTGGATTCGCTTCTTTGTGCGTGAGTATCCGCCTTGGATCAGGCCCTACAATCTAGCAGGAAACATCTATAAACACCGACTTATGTGCTTCCTCGAATGTTTCTATGTATGTAATAAATATATATTTTCATATACATGTACATTACTCATATGCTCAGCTCAGCAACAAAACCTATTGTCCGTGCTAGTGTTTACGCATAGGACAATCCCTCTTCATGGTAAAGAAGAGTTCCCACACACACACAACAAGTTGGAGGCTATAGATGCTTTCTTGTGAGATTAGTTTTCGCGGTCCTGTTCCCCATCCCCCTCCTGACCAGGAGCTCATCTGTAGTGACACTCACGACTACCCTGTACATGGTCGCAAAAAGGAAAACAGCGAGGTTCAAACAGGAAAACCGCCAGCAACGCCTTCAGGATTTGGCTGAGCTGCATAGCGGTGCTTGTCTGTCAAGGTCTCATTCCACACAGGATCCAAGGTCCTCGACTTGATGGTCGTTGATGACCTGCCGCGGAAGGGTCCCAATATGTCCACTCAAGGATGCCACACAATCCGCAGTCGGACAAGCACAGGCACCCAAGGCTTGGCTTTTTAACCACCTAAAAGTCGCCTGGAAGCGCTTGGATTGGTTGCACTCTTGAAGGGGCACCTCTATACTTTCTAGCCTGAAGTGAGCCATAAACAAGAACCGCCCGCACAGTGGGGCTGCTGGTAGACTTTTGCCTTGTAATTCCGGTGAATCGCCGGTTAGTTTGTTGGGGCCTGCAAGCGAAAGTCTTTAGTTTGCCTTCCTGTGGAGCAATCACCTGAATGTTCTGAGCCCCAAACAAACGTGACAATCTCAACAATACCCTTCAAAAATGTGGCAACCTCTCCAAGCGCTACCACTTCTAGTGAACCAGGACCTTGCGGGAACTCAGCACGCATCAGAAAACTTGGAATCTCCGAACAATTCCCCCACGCAAAGGGTGTCGGGTTGAGGTCCGATCCCCTTCTGGCAGCCAGCTTGGTGTTGCCTGGAGAATTGCTTCCCCACCAGCTGGACCGAGCAGAAGGGATCCGACTTGCCATTGGCATCCGCAGGAGGCAAACCATCTGCATGACCTGAGGCCGGAATTTGGGGGCGCCACCATGAGACACCAGAAGAATAAGATTAAAAAGATTGGTACGTTTGGCTGAGTTCCCTTTGGGTGGATGACATGAAAAGAGACAAAGCAGCAACCCCCGAGTTTGCTGATGGTGTCTTAGGGGGGCTTCCACGGCCAATTCTGACATCAGAATGCCCGTAGTTCCGGCTGTCAGCTTAGGTGACATGCTTCGCTCCACATGTGCTAATGTTGGTTTTCACATCCAAATCTTTCCCAAAAGGATCTGTATAGCTTGAACCAAGCTTTACTGTGAGCATCGACAAACAAGGCTGACCTGAAAGTGGCCAAAACCGAAACCCGACGTGGCGATTCGCTTTTCAGTCGGCAATGTCTAGTTTCATGCAAAGTGCCAGTTGCACATACGGACAATCTGGCTACATAGTAGCCAGCAACAAAACATGTGAGTCGTTGCAAAGGTGATTTCTAGGCAATGGACGTCAATCCCCTTCCGCTTCAGCTCCTTCTCAGTATGGACATTTGCTGAGTGCCAGCCAATGTTGGTGGTATTCCCTTTATATATATATATATATATATATATATGTTTTTTTAAGAAAAAACAAAAACAATAAAACATGTTCGGTTGGCGAGTGCTGTCCCTGCGCCGTTCCTTGGATACCCCTTAAATATTTGTGGCCATACGCATCTGAATGAGTACCACTCCAAAACAACACCCTTACAGTACCAAGTGAAAAATCAGGCTAGGCATAAACAACATCCACGCAAACAATCAAAATGAAGGCTTGTACCTATCTCGCATTCGCATACCCAATCATACCCAGGTTTGATTGTGGCTCTAGTACCACTGCGCTGGTACTTGGTATTGTCAGTTCGTTGATCTGATGTCCCCATCAAATCCACCATGGCAGCTGACTTGGCATGCTACCAGGAACTGTGGAATGCTCTTGCCTGCTTGAAGCTAGGAACCTTCACATCATGTCATTCTGCCACCTCAAATGGGATATTCTTCGACTGGCCCTACCTCAACTTGGCTTCTGGGCACTTGATACGGTAGCTGTTTATCTTCATTCGTCAAACATGAAGCAGGACCCGAAGCACGAGTTCTGCAGGTATGTCCGGATGCTTGATTTTCCACCAGGGAATTTCTCCCTCGAGCCCACCAGCCCACCAACCCAAACTCACTGTCCCTGGCTACTCCCAGCCGTTTCGCGGGGGGGGGGGGGTAGAGGGGGTCTCAGGGGGGCTGACTGGGCCGGTGTCGTTGAGCTCAAGGGGCGCACCAGGATGCTCACCCGGGGCAAAGGTTCTGGAAAGGCCGTGACCTGGATCCGAAGTCGGATGCTGGGGCTGTAGCCTCGGCACTGCGCAAAAGCCCCTGCGTCCGCCCCTGGGAAAAGTGTGTGCTTGCTGTTGTTTGGGGGAGTGGTTCCAATCCCTGCTGAGGATTTTGGGTTTGCTCTTTTTGGGGAGTGGACCTTTTAAAGAAAAAGCGACGAAAAAGAAGAGACGGCTACTCAGAGGGCTACTCCCATCCCTCCAATCCCTCCATCTCAAGGGGTGCCTGCGCGCAAGTGTGCTGAGGGCCGAGCCTTTGAGCTTGGCCAACTCCGGCGCCAAGGTCATGGGCCAACTGCCGTCGAAGCCTCCTTCACGGTGGAACTCCTACGCCATCGCGCGGCTGGAACCGCGCAGAATGCAGGGAACGGCGCGCCGGGCAACAAGCACCAGAAAAAAAGCCGGAATGCAGGGCGCGCCATCGCGTGCCCTTCGCACAAGAAAAAGCCGGCTACGCAGGTTAAGGAAGGCAATACCAAAGATCTGAACTTGGCGTTTCAGAAGTACAATCTCCCTCTGACGGTGTGACTGCCAAACTCCCGCTCTGAGAGGCTCAAGCACCTTGGCATAGGGAAGGCCATTTTTGTTTGGCGGTGTCTGGAAGAAAACCCAGGCAACAAATGTCTCTTGCAAGCCTGTCGCGAAAAACGTGCTTCGCGGGCAGAAACAAACATCAAAAACCATGGCCTGCGGGGGTGCGGGGCAAGGGCCGGTTTAAATCACGGAATCCTACAACCAAGGGGCCCCTTTGTTGGAGGGGTGCTCACTCGCAAGTGGTTCCTCCAAGGGAACCAACAAGTTGGAATGGTCGACGCCACCTCACAATGTGGAATGTTCGCTGATGGAATGTATATGTATGTGGAATGATAACCCTGTCCAGGCGGTGTTGTCTCAAAATGGGCGATCCCTGTTTGGTCGATTGGTCAATGTGCACAGTTGGAAGGCCGGCGGGAAAACAACAAACCATGTATATAGGAATCTCCAATGTTGAGACACCCCCGTATCTTCATAATACCCTGCGAGACATATGTTTGTTGCTGGTCAAAAGAAACACAAAACAACAAACAATTGGCATGTCATCGGCGTGGTGCATTCTGCAACGAATTCAGGCTTCACGAAGGAACTTCACAATCTGTCAAACGAGAGATGTTTGATTGGACAAAGGGACATCTAGCGCGACCCGAACGACTCCCGGAGCAGGGCCATATCCAACACCCCCACCTCTGACCGAGCAATTGTGCCCGAACCCATCGCATGTGGCTTTCTGCTTGCCAAGTCCTTGTTGGGCACGATGCAGGTGCAAAGCAGGTCGCCCTGCGCACAGCCCCTGTCATAGTCAAAGACCTCGAACAAGAGGTCATCCCCCTCCTCACGCCGAAAAAAAACCAAATCAACTTGTCGAAAAGAAGGGCTTCATGCAAGGCAATGGGTGGGGCCAACCTAGTCGAGCCATTTGCACAGCCTCCTTTTCGCTTCAACTGTGGCAAGCCCAATCCCTACCAAATGTGTGATGGAACCACATCGAGTCCCAGTCCTCATAAGCATAGTTCCCTGTGAGCTCCTCGCCCCACCTCAGCTCACTGATCTCTTGCAAAATCAACTCACAGATCGTCAGGTCTTGGACAGGCACAAGAACCTGAGTTGTACAAAAGGAAGCACTCAGTCGTCGCCGATTGGTATTTGCTACACGTGTATATATATATATATATATGATATGTATACAGTGGCACAGAGAGAGAGAGAGAGAGAGAATTTATTCCACAGTCAGCTCTGCAGTATGAACACACTATTCACGGATGGGTTCAGCTCGAGGTATGAGTGACTTGCGTGTAGCAACTTGTTCAAACGAAAAACAACAGCTCAATATGTGTCATGTGCAAAAACTGTGCGGACATCAACAATCCCCTTGGCTGTGGGGGTTCAATGCGAGTGGTCATGGCTATCTAAATAGGATCCCTTTTTCTAAGCCCTTAAAATACCATCTCTACAAGCCCGAAGTGAAAGAGGTATTGACCATGGCAACTGCCTGAGTTCATGGCGCCAAGGATTCCTAGTACAGAATTCCCAACAAACACAGACAGGTCAATCAATTTGGGTTCCCACTGCTTCGGCCAGGGCGCCTGGGATCCAGCGTCTTCTCCACGTATCTGGTCCGTGTCTTGGTGTGCGGCTTTCCTGTCTTGAAGCAACATTACATGGCGCGAAAGGTTGATCCCCCACGACTTTCACCCATAGTTCCTTTAGGAAACCTCCACTGAACATAGAAGGCGGACCTGCCGGGTGTCTGCAATTTCTTCTGAGCCACTTAAAGAGGCGTGCACTGGATCGAATTGACCCGCGATGCTGTAGGCGGGCCCAAAAAGCCGACCTTTGGAAGGGACCCACAAAACGAGGCGCAGCTCCCAGTCCATTACGGAGAGACGGAGAGACAAAGAGCCAGTGAGATGGAAAGTTTGACAGCCAGGGAGACTCGGAAACAGGGAGACAGAGACACATATACAGGAAGATGGGGAGATAGAGAGACAATGAGAGGCGAACAAACAAGAAGGCAAAGAGACATGGCCTTTCGGGGGACTGCACTAAATGTTACCGAGGTCTTCCCCAATGGTTGGCAGGCTATATATTGCGGAACGTATGTTTCAGCCTATGCTTGCCCCAAACTAGGAATCCAGGAAACAATGGCGAGGGCAACGCTTTCCTTCACTAACCAGGGTTTCTGAATAAGGTTTATTTCGGCTGCGTTTAAGGACACCTTCACATAAGTCCCTACGCTACGATTGGTGTTTCCTCAAAGAGGAGCACACGTCATGCATACCGACATGTCTCTCCAATCATAGCTGGCTTTGTTTGCCTGACGTGGTTCCGTTTTCCAGGCTTCAGCAACCAAACCGTGGGTAGGGTCCTGGGGATCGTGGATTTCTGGGGCCCTAGGAGACAAAGCCCTTGAGCTCGTTGCTCCCGAGCTCCCCAACGTCACTGACTTTCGACCACTCCTGCCAGCTGCATCGTGCAGTAGGGGTCCGCCTTGCCATTGACATCCGCTGGAGGCAGATTCTTCGCGGAGTAGACCGTGACCCGAAGAGCCGGTGCCCTGCGATTGGAATGCCGGCTGGCTGTCGAAGCTATCCTTTGAAGCCATTCAGGTGGGTCAAAATTAAACCACCAGGCGACCGCAGGTTTTGGTCCATGTTGCCACTTACCAGGTTCCATTTTGGGTACCTATTTTTGACCTACAGCCAGGTGTAGGTGGGAAGGCCCCAAACATGATACCATCCAGCTGGAGCGGTCCCAGCTTGTACCTTGCAAGGAGCAAGCAGCGCAACCCCAGTGTTGCAAGATGGAAGGAAACCAACATGTCCTATCAGATATCCTATCAGATATCCTATCAACATCGGCAGCAAGAAGTGGTCCACACGGCGAAGCAGCCGGAACATGCAAACCCATTAAAGGCCACACACTTGCTTAAGCCTCAAGCCCGACTACCATGGAAGATGCTCCATTGGGTTGGGACTCTCTGCAACAGACCTGTCAGGGGTGGCGTTCTAACAGAGCTCACAAGCGAACACCCACACACACACAAATAATCACACACATATTCATACAACCAATCAACGCCTATCTGAGATAGGCGAAGAATTGGAAGCAACCCTATCGACAAACATCGGATTCAATGGGCATACGCTTTGGTGCTACGCAATATCCCGTCGAGTCACAACGAAACCCTTCCACGGAGCCCTGACATTCAAGCACCCCGACGGCTGCGGGCCTGGGCAGCAGCTCCGGATAGCGGTTCATCAGGCGGTAGTACAGCTGCTTGAACTCATTGGAGGACAGGAAGTGTGAGTCCTCGGCTTGGTCAGGTGGGTTTCCTGAAGCAGGAATCCGCTCCCTACAATTGGCTGCCTTCCTTTTGGCGTTGCTCAAAGACAAACATACAACGCAAAGGTCCCTAATTCTTGGACGCTCTCCCCTAATACTAATGAACATGTGAAGCTCTGCCTGAATACAGGCTCTAAATCAATAGTTGTTGCGGGTACACTGCCTCATTTATCCGCCAGGCCGATTTTGTCCGGCAGGCCAGCATGAATTTTCGCTGGCCAATTGGAAGAGTGATACGCCCCCGAGTCTTGACGAGCTTGGAAGAAACGCTACACTCGGAACTTTCTTCACTCGCAGATTCTATCTCAGTCGGTTTCGAGGGGTGATTTCACTGGGCTGAATTGAGCTTGTTCCTTGTATTTCGCTTTGTGTCTGACATGCTTGCCTCCAAAAAGCATCACCCGATAGTCCATAGTGGCTGGTTGATGTGGGTCAATCGTACGGCTGAAAAGCACCTTTGGCCCACCACCCAATCGCACGACGGAAAAGCACTTTTGGGCCCTCCACCCGGGACCTGTTTAAACGTGTTTGGAGCACCGCACAACTGCTCCATCAATCTCATTTAGTGTTTCTTTCAGAGACATCACGGATCGCGATTCTTAACCCGATCTTGCTCAGCCCTGGTTGAAAGATGTTGAAAGGGAAGTGGGCAGTGCGCAATGCCTGAGCAACCCGAGGCTACATCCTCAATCATGCTTGGCTTCAAAACATAGGCGTGCGGGAGAGATTCCAGAAACTAGACATGTCTGATGGGCCATGCCGATAACTACTGTTCACTTTAGAGGGGGCTGCCCTGGTAACGCAGAAAGCAGTAAAGTAGCTCTGCAACACAGTTCCAACAATCAGGTCTTAAAAAAACATGCTAAACGTGGAAAGGGCTTCACGCTTCATGCGTGACTTGCAGCTCCTAACGGGCCTAAAAGGATCCACAAGGTCAACCAGGTTTGCTCTTGACTGACCCTGGCACAAGGATAAACCATTGGTATTTGACTCCCTCAAAGGAAAATTTTAACGGACACCGGAAACCGAAGGAGCCCAAAGGAAACCAAAACCATTCTCTTCCCTTCAGGTTTGGTCTGTCTGAGCCAAACACAACCCAGCGGAAGGCCAGGCGTCTGCGGAATGAGAGTCGAAGGCAAGCTTCGAGAAGGCCCCGAAGTCCTCTGCCAGCGCCTTCGGGAGGTGAATCAGATGGGGTAACCGGTACCAGGTCTTTGCTGGTCGGAATCGAATCCGGGTCGGTACTCTGATCTGTGAGACATGGAAAACGAGGGGCCGGTATTTGTGTTTGTTTTAATGAACTCCCAATAAGAAGCCCTGGACTCACACTGAAGTGGCATGCAATGACCTAGCAGCCCGGCCAACAAGCCGACCAATCACCGAACCTATCAGCCCACCAACCGACCACCCCACCCGACCAAACGACCCACAGACCCACCAAAAAACCAACCAACCAGGTTACCAACGCATTGACCGACCGACTGACGGACCAACCGACCAAACAGCCACTCAACCTGCTAGTCAGCCAGCCAGCCAGCCAGCCAGCCAGCCAGCCGATACACCAACTATCCAGCCAAGCAGCCAAAAAAAAACAAGCAAACACATGGCCAAATACGCGCTGCACACTGTGCATCAGCTTTTGCTGGAAATGGTGCCTTCTCCAACCCGATGTCCCGCAAGACTTCCTCAGGCAACGAGAATATAAGCGTGATGCGCACGCTCAGATTACCAGCTGGCAATGGCAACTTTGGGACGAAGCCATAACGACTGCAACTGCAAGATGCTTGGGTCAAAGTGTTCCCCTGGTTTGCTTGCCATAGCAATGAGTGCATGGTGCCTGTCAGCGAAGATCTTCCAGTGACCCATCGGCTTGGCCCCAAGTTTGCTTAAGTCCCTTGAAAAACAAAAACATATGTTTAGTGATAGATTCCCTTGAAAACCAACAAGGGAAAATGAAAACAATATTCATTTCAGCAAGTGGAAGATGACCACTGGACTGCCCCAGGGAAGTCCAGCTCATCGTAGTTCCGACTTTCTGAGCCACGTCAACGGGCGACATAAACCACCAACGACAGCAGCGCCGCGCCCGTTGTGCCTTGATAAATCATGAGCCGACAAATTGCAAGTTGATCCTGCGCAAGCCGAGCATCTGTCAGTGCACCACGTGGAAGCAAAGAGATGCCATCAAAGTCGTACCTTGGGTTAGTGGGGTACTTTTCGCTACGATGATGGGAGCTCTTGTCAGTGAACACGTGTGTATGTGTGTTTGTGTGTGCAGTCAATTGTGCAGTGAGGTGGAATTCAAAACCTCTGGATGAAGACTAGACCTCCGGAAGCCGTGCCAAACGTGAACTCTAGCAGTTGGGTTGGCTTGTAGCGTAACTCAGCTGGTAACCGCACTTTGGAGGTGAATCGCGCTGGATGACGCATACATCGTGTTACAATGGATTGTCGCCTGAACTGCCCCTCGGGCCCCTTTGGCTGGTGTCCCATACTTTCTGTGTGTTTACCCAGCGGCTCATACAAAGGGTTCGTACATGGCGCTCACACATTCAGCCTCTGAAAAGGGAACCGGGCCCTACTTGCAGGCATTAGATTCCTAGTTCAAGACAAACCCACATTTGAGAAGCGCCCGTAAAGTCTGGATCTAGCAAACTGGCACACAAGTAAATTGTCTGCCTAGGCACTCACTGTTCAGCATTAAAAAAAGGAGTACTACCTTTTTTTCTCACTTCCTGAGTGGATTGGCCCCCCAAAAAATCCAGATTTGTTATCTACCACTAACATCATGTTCTCTAAAAGTTTAAAGTCCAGGAACTCAGGAAGTGAATTTTGCTTTGCATCTATGCCGAAAACGTGCTCAACGCACCGCTCAACTGCAACCAGCTGCAACGCAAAGAGGTTCTCCGCGTCCGCCGAAGCGAGATCCGAGATCACCACCTCGGCAAAGGTTGTGACTTTTGTCTCCAATTGGGAAAAATATGGGGATCGATATGCCGTTCGGCCGGCAACGTTTCCCATTTAGTAGGAAAGATCATAGGGTTGGTTGGTTTCCTCAATGGTCATCCCATGGGAAGGACCTTTTGATCTACCTAGTATGGACCCAACATTGCTTGTCTCAGGGGATACAGCAAATAAGGCCGCCAAGCTGAATGGTCTGTTGAAGGGGCCACTCCATTCATCGAGGGTCACAACCCAACGTGGTGCCCAGAAAGCCTTCCAGCATGTCCAGAGGCAAACGCTGCGAGGGTGTTGAACAAAACTGAATGGTCTTATTCATTGCATCCAGCAGAGAGAAGAAAAACAAAAACTAACAGTGACACTGTCGCACATCCACTATAGTTCAGGGTGCCTATCATCACTTGTTGAAGAATTCCCTGTAGTCGGATTCTAAAAGGCAAGTGCCGGGTGTTCAGCGGGATTCTATGACTTCAGCGGGTGTGTCTCCGAATGAACCGCAAAAGGACACGCCCAAGTTGCCCAAGCAAGAATGAAGTCAAAACTCCTGTCCTGTCACACATCTTCTCATTTTGGATATTGAATATTGAAAGGAGAAGAGGGAATAGCACCGTTTTCTGGTGTCTTTCAGCTATGCAACGCCCTTGGCGCCTGCGATTTCACCGTGGTGGCCGCATCGATGCGCTGCGCCACGGTCTGAGATCTCACGGCGGCAGATTTGCGGCTGGCCATGAGGCGCGCAAGGAACGGGACTGCGCAGCTTCGAGGTAGGGCCTTTGAAAGATGAAAACGGATCCCCTTGACTTATTGGTAAAAGGGAAGCCAAAGCAGTTGTTGGGGTCTACTGTGGAACACCCGCTCCATTTTTAGTGATTGCATGTGTGCGTGGCTGGGTGGGGGGGTGGTTGGTGGTTGGGTGGGTGGGTGAGCGTGAATGTGTGTGAGTGTGGATGTTGTGGATTGAGCTTCAGGTCGGCCTGTTGCCTGAGCTTTCCCCCGATTCTGGGGCTGTGGCAAAATGGCGGCTGTGCTCACAATGTGGTTGTAGCCCGCAACGCAAGGACGAAGCTGGCAGAAGCTCATGTTGCTGTCAACGAAGGCTGCCTGCTGGTTCTGCCTTGTCTTGCAGTTGAAGTGAAACAAACTAATTACTTGGAGCCAACGATGATTCCCGAAGCATGCAAGTTCGGGCATGCATATGGACCGCACAAATCATCAGAAAGCTATCTTTTAGACCTGGAGTCTAGACGTGTAGTTTGGGAGAACATGCCAAAATTCCCTGGCCACTCAGGTTCTGGGGGGGGGGGGGCTTCGTGCTCAAAGCAACCAACATTGCCACCAACCCTGGTGGTCTCAGCTTCGGATACCTTCAGCATGGGGGATCTACATCAACCTCCTTTCCAGATTATCAAGGAGGGCTGCTGTATCTCGTCAAGTGTCTGGTTGCTTGAGGCTTCAGGGCGCTGTAGCCGCTTGGGAGCTCAGTGGGGGGGTCTTGGGTAGGCATTGTGGCGCTTAGGATTCAAAACTGTTTTTTTGGCTGACTGGTGGTATGATGATGTGCAAATGTCGCAAATGAGTGAAACCGAATGTTGTACTTAAGAGCAGAATGAGCCAGCCGCATGGATGTCGCGTGCCCCTGGCTGACAAGGACCCTTGAACCTTGCAATGAAGGTGGATGGCCCCGTCATGCCCTTGAAGCACTTGGTGTGTTCCACATGACACGAGCACTACTATACCTTCCAACGTGCCGAACCAGTCCGCACTCTGTTTGGATATAAAACCAGTAGACGACTACGACTGTTAGAAATACTTTCCATGGCCCAATGTGCAACCCGTTGTTTCAGGAATATTACTTTCGCATCAACATCCACCAACATTGCGGCAATCACCCTATGCTGAAGCCCACGGGTCAGAGGCGTCTTGTACATGTCTTCGTCACAGGTTTCAGCTAACCTGCTAATATAATGCCATCATCACAGCCCGACAAGGAGCGCGAGCCGTGTGATTGTGGCTCACGCCAGTGCAACTTCAAATTCACGGTGAGCGAAAGGGCCAACGCATTGCCAACACCAAGACAAGATATAGTGATACACAAACACATACAACAAGGCATGGCTCCTGACTCAGTCTGTGGCTATGTTAAAGCATCGGTTCTCCCGACGCAAGCAGTTTCCAGGGTCATGCTGGGATTCACGAAGCACCACGAAAATTCAAGTTATCAAGTTATATTCAATGCAATCGCTGTGCAGCTCTGTTGTCATCATGTTGTTCTGAAGTCTGGCAACACCCCGCTGCACGCATTATTCATCCATGCAGTGTGGCAAAACTCCAAGACAGCTCTCGCAACAGCACGATTGCAGCAGTAAGCACAACATGCATAAGTCGGCGAAAGGTTGCAAGGCGCACGTCCCAAGCCAAGCCAGCCACAGTCCGTCACGCTGCCAGCGCCGCCACTGCCGACATGTCCCACCACCTCGACCGGCATTTTGGCAACCAACCATACTTTCTGCTCTCCGTGGGTCAGAGGCGTCTTGTACATGTCCTCGTCACAGGTTTCAGCTAACCTGCTAATATAGTGCCATCATCACAGCCCGACAAGGAGCGCTAGAGTGGCAACTTCAAACTCACAGTGAGTGAAAGGGCCAACGCATTGCGTACACAAAGACAAGATATAGTGATACACACACATACACCAAGGCATGGTTCCTGACCAGTCTGTGGCTATGTTAAAGCATCGGTTCTCCCGACGCAAGCAGTGTCCAGGGTCATGCTGGGATTCACGAAGCACCACGCAAATTCAAGTTATCAAGTTATATTCAATGCAATCGCTGTGCAGCTCTGTTGTCATCATGTTGTTCTGAAGTCTGGCAACACCCCGCTGCACGCATTATTCATCCATGCAGTGTGGCAAAACTCCAAGTCAGCTCTCGCAACAGCACGATTGCAGCGGTAACCACAACATGCATAAGTCGTCGAAAGGTTGCAAGGCACACGTGCCAAGCCAAGCCAGCCACAGTCCCTCACGCTGCCAGCGCCGCCACTGCCGCCATGTCCCACCACCTCGACCGGCATTTTGGCAACCAACCATACTTTCTGCTCTCCGTGGGTCAGAGGCGTCTTGTACATGTCCTCGTCACAGGTTTCAGCTAACCTGCTAATATAATGCCATCATCACAGCCCGACAAGGAGCCCTAGCCATATGATTGCTCACACCACTGTCAACTTCAAAATCACAGTGAGCGAAAGGGCCAACGCATTGCCAACACAAAGACAAGATATAGTGATACACACACATACACCAAGGCATGGTTCCTGACCCAGTCTGTGGCCATGTTAAAGCATCGGTTCTCCCGACGCAAGCAGTGTCCAGGGTCATGCTGGATTCACGAAGCACCACGCAATTCAAGTTATCAAGTTATATTTAATGCAATCGCTGTGCAGCTCTGTTATCATCATGTTGTTCTGAAGTCTGGCAACACCCCGCTGCACGCATTATTCATCCATGCAGTGTGGCAAAACTCCAAGACAGCTCTCACAACAGCACGATTGCAGCAGTAAGCACAACGTGCATAAGTCGGCGAAAGGTTGCAAGGCGCACGTCCCAAGCCAAGCCAGCCACAGTCCGTCACGCTGCCAGCGCCGCCACTGCCGCCATGTCCCACCACCTCGACCGGCATTTTGGCAACCAACCATACTTTCTGCTCTCTGTGGGTCAGAGGCGTCTTGTACATGTCCTCGTCACAGGTTTCAGCTAACCTGCTAATACAATGCCATCATCACTGCCCGACAAGGAGCGCTAGCCGTATGATTGTGGCTCACACCAGTGGCAACTTCAAATTCACAGTAATTGAAAGCAACGCACCGCCAACACAAAGACATGATATACTGATGCACACACACACACACGCATGGCTTCTGACCCAGCCTGTTGCCTTTCACATGCATCGGCTACCCACGCAAGCAGTTTCCAGGGTCATGCTGGGATTCAAGACGCACCACTCATTGTTGTCTATATTCACAGCCACCTTCGCTGGGAAGCTTAAGGCCGCCGTGCCAACCAAGCCCGCTGCCGCCACTACTGCCACAATCGCCACCACAGCCACCACTACCACTGCCAGCTTCAGTGTCATTGCTGCCAGCTCCAACAAAGTCAAGATCCGGCAAGCGCCAAGTATTACCAAATGCTCTCAGTGGGTCAGAGCTGTCTTGAAATGCTCCTCGTCACAGGCGTCGGCTAACCTGCTAATCATATCATCATCACGCCCCGTGCGTCTTCACATTCTTTCAGCCATACATGTTCAGTCCGGCCAGCACTCCAATGCAGCCGCTGCATTTGAATGTGACACCCCGTGGGAAAAGTGATCGATCACGGGCAAAAGCCGGGCTACGCCAAATGCGGTGAATGCGCCTGAAAAACTTCTGGCATCACCAGATCCCGATGAGTACTGTTGATTAGGGAAAAGGGCATCCATGTCGAATGGACATTCCTTGTGTCCGACAATATCAATCTCGACTAAAGCGCGCAAGCCCACCCTCAAGTATCAGCAGGCAACCATGATTTTGATAGGTACTTGCAAGCTACACTTATTTGGACTGAGAGATACTGAGAGTGTGAAAATCCCATGGTGGCCACGCAATCTGCACGCCGAAGGACAACCAGCATCCTGCCTCGGCCCTGGCATGCTTTATTGAACCGCTGCAAGCATCTTTACATTCTGTACATGAAAATTGTCAGCGTGAAAACTGCATGCTTGTCTATGGCCTAACGCCGAAATCATAGGGAACTGGCAATTCACCGTATCTCTGAACCAACCACCAGAGCCACTACGTTCTTGCATCCGTGGCTTGGAGCTGCACAACACGCACACAGAAAGAACAACTGGTAAGTCCCCAAGGCTTCTCGAAGACTTTCGCATTGCAAGCGCTCCTGGCGTCGGTTGGAGTGTTGCCCCGAGTGACACAGTTCCGCCACCAACGGAGGCTAGGCGGGGGCCGCAGCGGCTGCCTGGAGCAAATCCCATTGGACAGCAGTTTGCCCTTACTTGGTGGATGGAGGTTAAGGGTTGGTGGTCTTAAGCCCCAAATCACTCTCTCTCAGGCAAAAAAAAACAACATAGAAGGAGAAGCCAAATCTATCTACTGCAGATCTGTGGCTGGCAGGCGCAGCACTTTTGCAAGTTCAGATAGATGAATGGATGGAATGGATAGATATATGGATCGATAGATTGAATAGGTAAATGGATAGGTAGACTGACTAGATAAATGAATAAACCAATTTATATGAACGGAAGAAACAAGGAAAGAAGGAGAGACAGAAGAAAGAAAGAACAAAAGATAGATAGAAATATTCAAAGAAAGAAATAAAGAAAGAAAGCAATAAAGAAAGAAAGAGAGAGAGAGAGAAAGATAAAAATAACAAGACATGATAAATAAATAATAAATAAAAAAATAAATAAATAAATAAATAAATAAATAAATAAATAAAAAAATAACATAAATAAATAAATAAATACATAAAAATAATAATAATAACATAAATAAATAAATAATAATAACAACAATTAAAGAAATATAGATAGAAACAAAGAACTAAATAAATAAAGACAGAAAACAATCAAGAAATAAATAAAGAGAGAGATAAAGATCAAATAACAAGAAAATAAATAAATAAAGAAATAAAGATAGAAACAAAGACAGAAATAAAGAAACCAATGAATAAATACATATTTAAACAAACAAACACCGCAGGAATGAAATCATGTCCGGAACAAACAAAGGAAGGAAGGACGAAAGAACGATGAAAAAGACAAGAAAAACAGAGACTTTGCCAACTCAACTGGTAAGTACTAATCGGGCCAAAGCCGTCTAGAAGAGACTAGTTTCCACTGCCCAGACTCCTGATTTGTCTGATTGCCCGCAGATGGCTCATGATTCTGCTGAACATTGCCCTCGACCATCATCCAAACCAACTCGGGGTACTGGTTTCATCTTGGCTTGCCGCTGCAAGGGGGGCAACACAGGACCATGTTTTTAAAGGAAACTGGATATAGACCCTCCTACGAAATACAAGTTCCAGTCTTTGCTTCGGTTCTGGTCACAAACAAAACTTGATTTGTGTCCTTACTTTTCCCCAGCTTAAAGCCACGGCAGTCCCCTTGTTTTTGTGGTTGACATTTAGCAAGTTGCCTCCAATTGACCAGAGACTACTGGACATGTTGACCGAAACCCCGTTTTCAACCTTTTTTCTTGGCTGTTTTATTATAGAAACGAAGAACGCCACCGATTTGGGGACCCTGGTACGGAACATGCCTACGCCTCTGACAAAAAAAAGACACTCGGCGCCTCTCGCTTCGGCTGCCTCAGCTGGCGACATTCAACACGCCCAGTGGTTTGGTTTGGTGGTTTGGACGTGGTTTGGTTACGTTTCAACCACCAATCCACACCACCAACTAGTTAAGGCGTACCTGATTGTTTGGGTGGCTCGGGTGGAGGACTCGAAAACAGCGGGGAAAAAAGAACACCCGAAAGCGGGACAAACGGCTTGCCCATGTTTGGATAATTTATGATGTTGAATGGACGAGCCCCCCAAACAAAGGAAAACAGTTCTTATAATTGGTGGTCGATTTGGAATGGAGGTCCACTCAGAAATCAAGGCAAGGCAAATCCGTGCTTCACTGCGCTTCTGCTTGACAATCATCAATGCATTGTAGACCTTGGATTCTACGCTCAAGAAAGGAAACTGTATCTTGCTTGGCAGTTGTTGCTGCCTACGTTGCTCTCATGGCATGTAGAGCAGGAATAATGCAAAGCCTCGCAAGACCAACATGCCCCGCTTCTGATCACACTCCGTGTCCAACCGGGATGCTTTTGCCGAAAGAAGGGGAACCTACCCTTGCTCACGGTAACATAGAACTTGTTGGAAGGTGCCGAACAATTCCCTCTCAACACCCCCTGTCAGATGCGTTCAGGTGCCATGCTAGGGAGGCACGACACCAACCATTGGATGCGGTACCCAATTTTGACGCACAACCACTGGCATTCCCGTCGCAACTGAAACGGCCGGCATCCCTAGAAATCTTCTTTGGGTAAGGGTATTAAGTGCTTCAAGGCTGGGAAACAACTGGGAGAAACAACTGGCACATCACAGTCTTTGCTTCGGAGGATTCTTCAGTCCCGATCTTTCCCCCTCACAAACATAACCTAAGAAGAAGCTCACTTTAGCTTGGCCCTTCAAGGGGAATGCTTCTTCGGCCACCCAGGGCTTTGCCCGTTGAGCCCCTACCCAGTTTCCACCCAGCAGCGTTTCCAGCGGGGCGAAGGACGCCATGATGGATCGGAAGAGCTCCTGGCAGGTTTGTCTTACAACGGACGAACCTCAAACCTGCAACGAAAACAGGTTCAACAGGATACACTCACTTAGATCACGATTAAACACAAAAAACACAAAAAACAGGCTGACCAAATTGCTTTGCTTTCCATCTAGTTTAAGATCCTTGATCGTGCCCGAGCTATTTCACCCCACAGCTAATGCAAAGCTCGGGGATGTGTTTCATGCCTGGAAGGACTTCCACCCAGCTTGAAGAATATGCTCCTGGGCTTCCTCAAGGTGTGAAACCCAGAATCATAGGTTACTAGTTGCTGAGGCGTTGCTGACGTGCTAGAACAAGGTTGCCCACATGGGTGCGTCTATTTTCGAGGGTGCCTCTTTTGTGTGGGCTTGAAGGGAAACCAATAGGGAATACCAACATTCTGGGGGGTCCCCTCTAACAACAAACACACTCAAAAGTTTATGCGCAACCTGCACTGCTTCACAATCACCATGATTTCTGTCGCCCAGCACAACTCCGGGGTTTGCAGTTCATGGCCTGACAAACGGCATGAGAAGAATAGTTTCCCCCGAGAAAGCGCAAAGCCATTCTTGGATGTTGGCCCCGCTTGCCCGATCCGTGCCGCGCAAATTCATCCTGCCGATCTTCCCAGAGAAGCGCAGCTGTCCGCAAGTCTCAGTCAGCCAGGTGGGTTTTGCTACCGGATGTGCCTGCTTCCTACGCTAGGGCATTCCACACATGGTTGGCTTCCTTTCATTCAACATTCCCGGGAACATTATCTGAAAAAGGAAGCCCAAGTTCAGGATGTCTTCATGAAAATGAACATGCTACCTAGGTTGCCTCTCACGACTGAATGAACAGCTGTGGTAGGGTGATTTCCGTGAAATCCCTAAGTGTTACAGGAAAAGCAACCATTCAAACCAGGGTACATTACAGGAATTTCTTACTACCCACTTGCATTGTTCACGGCGTCAACGATAGCTAGCATCAATGGGTGGAGCTGTAAACAGGCTTACGATTGGGAGATGTGCGCCCAGAGTGACTGTAAGCACTCTGCCAACAATGGTTGAAGCAGGACCACTTGATCAGGGGCACATAGCAACTATGTGAAGTCCGAGTCACGCTCACCAACACCTCTGAGACGTGAAGCTCGAGTATGACAAGCCATTGAAGGACCTTCCGCTGACTGCGGCCCTGACATGAATTGCAGGTCGACACGCAAATTTGGTGAAATCCTACATGCCGACACATAGTCTCTTCAATGCCTAGACAACAATCTTCTGCACGACCTATGTCAAACCCGAAAACATGTTAAGACTCAGACTATGTTGGTCTTCCAAAAGGATGCCAACAGGAAACCAAGCCGCTATAAAGTACCGACTGATTCTGATCATCCAAGAACCGTGTCCAAGGAGCACGACCAAAATGCTGACGGCACAGGGCTGCCCGCCAAAAGGGGTGAATTATCGTTTTTCCTAGGTCGTTGGGTCGAATTCTTTATCCGCCGACATTGCGGAGGCGTGCGGGTACCTAAGAGAGGATAGAGGATAACCCCCTAACCCCCCCCCGCCCGACGTCTGATACGTAGGGTTTAGGGGGTCCCCCACGTACCGCGCGGTAATTTGATGACGTTCCACTAAACGTAGTCTTCGGGGAAAACAGGAGTCCCAGGCTCGAATCCCCCTGCCGCCTCTTTGCTGGTTTGGGTTTCCTGCCTCTTTTTGCCGAAAATCTGGAAAAACTCTGTGTTGTTTGACGCCCTCTTTGCGAAAATGCTGGAAACACAGTGTGTTTTGGGAAATACTGGGGAGCAAAGGGAAAATGCAAGGAAGTGCAAGGAAATGACGGGAGGAAATAGGAAGTCAACATGACAGGAAAGCAAGGGGAAATGAAAGGGACACAAAGGGGAACTGAAAGGGACATGAAAGGGACAGAAATGAAAACAAGGGGAGTGCAGGGGGAATGAAAGGGAAACAAAGGACAAGGAAACCAATCGGCACGACGGGAGATGTAGGGAAATGACTCGCAACGAAAGAACGGGACATACATGGAAAATGAAGCGAACATACCGAGAAAATGACAGGGACATGAAGGGGGAGTTAAAAGGAATGGAAGGGACACGACCAGGACACCATGGGAAACGTGAAAAGGATATGAAGGGGAAATCAAGGGAAAGCCAGTAGCAAGCAGACAGTTCAGGGTCATGAAGGGGCAGTGCCCGGACATCGAGGCAACTCAGGGGGGACGTGACGCTGCAGAGAGAGAGAGAGAGAGAGAGAGAGAGAGAGACACAGGGAGAGAGCGGGAGAGAGAGAGAGAGAGAGAGAGAGAGAGCGAGGGAGAGAGAAAGAGAGAGAGAGAGAGAGAGACAGAGAGAGAGACACAGAAAGACAGAGAGGGAGAGAGAGAGAGAGACTAGGATGGGGAGCAGAGGGAGGGAGAGAGGACGACAGAACACACGGGGGAGGAGACAAGAGAGAGAGGAAGAAGGAGAAAAGGGAGAGGACAATGTCGCGCGGACTGAGCCGGAGGCTCTAAAGTTTCAAGGTCGATCTGAAATGACTTAAGTCTTGGCACTGCCGCGCCTTAACACGGCTCAGGGCTTCAGGCGGCAACTCCTTAAATACCCCCGTATGTAAGAGGCTGCCCCCCCCTGGAAGTGGAATTCTGGGTGACGCAGCGCTCAATTTGCAGGCCAAAACGTGTCTTGACGGAGCAAACATGGTGGGGGAACGGGATCAAGCCCACTAAACACTGGGTATTTAAACAGCTGCTGCGGGTACCAAAAGGATTTTTCCCACACCCTTATTTCAGGATTGTTAGGTCGAATTCACGCAGAAGTCAGGTGACCTCGCTCTAATTCACCCAGACTCAAATGAGGGCCAATTGAGGCTGAAAATGCTTATCTGAGAGGCCGACTCACGCTGCACAAGTAGTTCTTGCCCTCACCCTTCACCAGGGCATATAGCTTCAGCCTCGCTTCACATGGCGATTGGGCGCTTTAAATTTCAACTTCGGGTTTCCTGGAAGAACATAAGGGTTAAAACCAATTGGTCGTTGGATTGGTCTGTCCGGTCCGCTGAATTCATCCAAGCTTCGAGGTGATGAACTAGGAGTTTGCTTTGTTTCTCACACAGCAGGGTTTCAAAGGATCAATCCTTTTGTTGGGGGCTTCAAGCGGCTGAGAGCTTGGCACAGGCACATGTCTCAGGAATCCCCTTCCGGGATCGGACCCTTTTGGGAGTTCCTAGGGTTGATTTTGTAGTGGGGGTTGGTTTTCAAGGCCCAGTCTTGAACAAGAACTGTCCCAACCTCTGTTTGTTCGAGCACCCTCTTTGAGCTTACCAGAAACCCTCATTTTGGATGCTCTCTCAACAAACCCAAGCCGCCGATTTCCCTCTTTTGAGTTCCAGTCTCATGGATGAAGTCGCTGATCCACTCGAACTGGTAGATGTCCAGGCCTCCAGGATCGATCTGACGGCTACCCGGCCGATCAACATGTCCAGGGGGCCGGTCTGCAGAAAGCAAAATCGGGAAGGTCTCAGGGTTCAGATAAAATGCAAGTATTGTTAGACCCCAATGGATTTAGTACCCTCTTTTGTAGAAAGTTTCTTCTCAATTCAGGATCCTGTGAATGTTTTGGGGGTCCCTTAGTGTAAAGTTTGTTTGCCGGACAAAACGCTGGAAAACATGGCAACAATTTGGCAAACAAGTCGGGCAAAAAAACGAGCAAACAAATCCGGCCCTGATCCTCCTTAATGTGACTGTTTTGGGGTCCTCTTTAGTGTCCAACTGTTTCTTGGGGTGCTGAAAGTCTTAAACTAAAGCCTTAAGCCTTTTACTTTTAGGGTGGTTCACCTAACCAAGCTCTTCACAGCTCAAAAGGAAAAGGCCTTGAACCTGGAAAACCATTTTGCAAGTGGCTCCCAAACCATCAAACTTAAGATAACTTCTTTACAAACAAGATTGGGCAACCAGTCACACAAAAGGGGGTTGCCCACAAGAGGCCCTGATCCTCTTTAATGTGACGGTTTTGGGGTGTCTAACCGTTTTGGGGTTTGCTGGTTCTTGGCAATACTAAAATAGAATTGGCAAGACTAAAGTATGTACTGGGAATCTGAGAGTCAGCCTTGGCTTCCCTTAACTCCAAAGAGGGTCCAGCTGACTGGTTCCACTCTTCCAGGGGGGGGGGAAGAGAGTCCAACATTAAGATATGTTACATTTGAAAGACCCATTGATACTTCCAAACATGGTGGTCTCAAAGGCCCCTGCACAAAAACAAAAAACACAAAGGGGCCCTTGCAGATTTGACATCATATGTTTAAAGCACACGCCTGATGAGCACAGCGCGCAAAAGGCATCTGTCAATGGCCCACGCCTGACCCAGCGGGGTCAACCAGCGCCTCGGCGGGGGAAAATGACATCCTCCCCCGGAGCCAAGCTAAACCAGTCCATTGGGCCCGAAAAAAACGAAAAGCTTCCGGCACCCTTCCAAGGGCGTTCAAAGAGTGCCCTGAATGACAACATGGTGCAATTTGACTTGTCGAAAGTGCCAGGTGTGGGCGGCTTCCCAGCTGTGAGCTTGTCCCAACCTATCATGCAGGTTCGAGTGCTACTCCTGATGGGCGAACCATCATGAACGAGTTGTTGCTTCAGACCCAGAAACGAGTCTTGATACAATAAAAAGCTTCAGGAACAACCCGCGGCAACCTCCAAGTAGACTTTGAGCATTCCTTACTCAAACAATAAAAGCAAATTCTAGAAACCCATGATTGGATGACCTTCAGCCCACTTGAAGCAGTTCCCACGAGCGTTTTGCTGACGGCGTTATGCACAAAGGATCTGCGCTCAGAGAACCAAGAGTTTACAATCAGTGGGTCAAAGCGCTGGCTCTCAACTTCCAGCCATGGTTGGGATTGGGAGCGCAACCTGTTCATTCATCTGCACGGAATTCGGAAAAAAACCACCAACCGGAAGCAAATAAGGAACTCTTGGGTCGGGAATCATGATCTCGAGCAAGCTGGTTTACGACATGATTATACTCCTGTGCGACCCCTGAGTTTGCGGCCTCCACAAGTGTGGCTTCCGTAGTGCTGTTCACCCGAACTGCGCACGTGCAGTGGAGCTGGAGGGCGAACGGATCATTCACTTTTACTATGTTTTTCTAGCTGAGGGCTGATCAGCCAGATTTTGCAATTTTCTGAACTTGGGCGCCTTTTGTCCTTTCAAGGGACACATAAAGTCCAACAAATGGCATCCTGTGTTTGAAAAACCCCCAGCTTTGGTTCGATGCCCGGCCAATGATTTGGGAAGCCATCATGGCAATTGCTGGATGGGGTCAACCGCTTCGGACGGGTTGCTCCCAGCATCATAGAATTGTTTCTTGTCTATGGCCCCCCTTCAAACCCAAGTGCAAAACAACAGCAAATTGGGGATCAACCTAACTCTAAGTTCAGATTGCAGGCTGATCCCAAGGAGAGGTCCTACCCCTCGACTACTCTGCAGGGGCCGCCCTCAAATTCAAGTTGGACATTCACAAACGGGCTCCAATTCTCGTGCCCCAGTACTTCCCAGGACTGTCTGAAAATTGGGGGACTCCAGAATGCTTTGCTTTCTGTTGGTCGCCATGGGAACCTTTGCAAAAAAGGGTTCCTCCAAAGCTCGAACACACAACCCAAACTGACAACCAAAAGGGGAAGGACATTGAAGCCAATGGAAAGCAGGCAAACCTGAAGGGACATCAAGGAACACCTGCGATGGGTGGTTTCCTTTCGACTTCCCTTTCAAACTTCCCAACAAAGGTGAGTACGTAAATAGACGGACACCACTATCGTTTGCGATTTCCTGTCCCCCGATGCCAAAACCGCCTGCAGGCCGGACTTTGGCCATCCGCTCACCCACCTCTGTGGCGTTCGACCCAAGGGCCTCACCAGTTGCAACGTGCAGCGAGGACGTGGGTGCCGATAGGAACTGCTTCCCTTGAAATATCCTTCAAACAAAGAGTTGAACGCATCGAAACACAAGTAGACGTATTCAGAAAATGAAAAAACAGGAGGCATGTTGTTTTGGTTTACCATTTGATCGGACATCTACACATGGTTGGCTTAAGATTTATCCTTCATTCCTTGTCTGAAACCCCATGAGAAAATAGATCCTTCCCCCGGGTCCCGCTGGGGCCTCCTGTTGACACATTCAGCAATTCGACCCCTCGCCCCTTGGGACATCTGCTTGACTTCCTTTTGCTGGTGACACTGGTTTCGCATTGGAATCATTTCTCTCTCAAAACAAAGTGGTAAAATGATTTCAACGAATGGAAATTCGCAATGGACAAAACAGTGACTCATAGATGTACAAAAACTGCCTTGGAGTCTACCCGTCAGTCGAGCCACGACCCAATGGCTCAGTCCGTCTCAAGTCCAGCCTCCGCAAGGCTGGCAAAGTCTACGGCCTCGCGGCTGATGAGGTGCTGCTTTGCTTCCGCTAAAGTGGCGGTGTCACAACTAAAAAACCTGTCCGAGTGATCTGCATGTGGATTGCAGGTAAAACTGGCCCAGAACGACGCATGCCCAACTGTCAGTTCGTGCACGGCCGGCCATCAGCATGTAACACACAAACAACAGCATAAACCTTTCCGTGAGGCTCCAACCCTTCTTCTGGGGAAACGGCCCCATGTTTGTGCTGACATGCCCGGCCTTGGACTTGGCGGTCATGACCTGGGATTGTGGTGCTTACTTCTCCCTAACCCAATGAAGCCTGGTAAAAGGTCATTCCCACAAATTCCCACTATTGATCAACCCGACAAAGCCTATGAAGCCCCCACTCTGGCTTCTTGTAAGTCGGGTCCTCATCTTAGCCCGGATGGGCCTGAGAGCAATACACCTTGCTCCTTTCAGGAAGGGACCGTCGTCCCCCTGTCCCGACCCCAAGCACGGGGAACCTCCCGTCTGCAGTCCCCAACCCTTGGCATTCTCTGTGCACATCGTGGCAGCTGACTATGGTTCCAATAGTACTTCTATCTACACTGCCCCCGTCCCTTTCATTTCAGACAACCCAACACAAAGGGATGTGCGTTGTCCAAATGAACGATGGGTGAAACAAATTGAATAGACAGTTCCGGATCGACCTTTAGCGTTCTGTGCGGTGGGTCGTTGCCCTTGTTGCTATGTGACTGATCCTTGTCGCTGTAGCGAGCCATCAGTGACATGGAGATTTCATCAAATGGTCAAACAACGTTACGCTTGATGCCTAGGGCTGCACTTGTTGTTTTTGTCACCATGAATTGTGTAAGAATCAAGCATGCATATGATTTAGCTTTGCTTCTGATCCTCCGCAAAATATGGAACTCCTCCCCCTTTTCAGAATACCTCCAATGTGTCAAATATTCCCCAGCAACTGTGCACGATACCATTTCACTGGTCAATCTCAAAACACTAGCGGCCGGAGGGGGGGACTGATCACATACCTCCCGCCCCTGCCTGTTTTTGACGAATCCAGGGTCGCCCATGTCCTCCCATAATCGACTTCTGAGATGCAAACAGAACCACGGCGGGGAAAACAAGAAGGAAACACTAACCATCGACTTCTCAGAATATAGTCCATTTGCTTAGATGCAAATCGAAACCACGGAGCAACCAAGAAGCAAACCACGGCGGCGACACCCGGGCTGTTCTTCGATGCCTCCACTGGCTGGATTCGATCCCCTTGCCACGCCAGAAGCCCAGGCCTCAGGGAGTTTAAGCGTGTCTGCGCGTGTCTTTGTGCTTCCTCAGTTGGTCCTGTGCGACCTAGAAATGAAAGGTGAACCTTTTGGGCCTCTGACCAAAAATGGACCAAAAAGGGGACACCAAAAGGATAAAAGGTTGGCTTTTGGGCAATTGAGCTTGTGTTTGTGGTTGCGTGTGTATACCCAGTCAGGGTGGTCTTCATGTTGAACGCACAGGCGAATGGGGATTCTCTCGCTCTTCGATGGGCCCGAAAAGGCTTGTGCACGCTTTTCTGGGTCTGCATCCTGAGGAACCAGAACTGAAGTGGACTGCGCAGGCCCTGAGTTGCAACCTGGATGCGCTTTTCCAGTGTCAGGTAAGTAGATGGCTCTCTTCGCCCCTCTAGCCCTCTCGTCTCACATAAACGCCTGGGTTCAAAGTGCGCGGGAGCTCCCGAGAGGTGGCTCTTGGGCGAAATACCCTAAACTCATGGCACAACTCCAAAGGGCTGGGATCGCGTTTGCGAAAGGAATCTTGCCCAGTGCCCTGGCCCATCCCTTGGACGACTTTAAGGAAAAGAAAAGTCCCCTGGTAATTATCACGGAAAGTGCCACCCGAAGCTTCATCCGATGAGAAGATTGCGGCCTCTTGGCTCAGCTTCCGGTCTCTGACAGCTGCGCTGATTCAACCATCTGCAAACGAAGCCACGAACCTTCCATTACCCACGTGTTGATCTTGGCTCCTTTGAACAGCAACACCAAACCTTGATTTCTAGTTGTGCAAATCAGGGATCCTTACATTATACACCTGAACATTGCCTTGTAAATGGTGGTTTCCCTTTATTTTGGTGGAAAAAGCCATGTTTCAACTGGGCAAAATGTATCTTTTAAGGAGCCCTGGCAAAGAAGTCGATATTCTTTTCAGCTCCACTTCAAGGGGTCATATCACTTTGTAAGCCCATTCACTGAGCCACAATCAAAATGCAAAGAATTGGCAGCCGCACTGTATATGGCAATCCCGTAATATCCTCCCATTCCTCTGTAGATTGCCAGGGAGCACTTACCAAAGAAGTCCCCCAACAAAAGCTTCCTCCACCAATCCCAGGCGTTTTGGGGTTCCACATTGATCTGAGTTTCCGGGTTTCGGCTGCTTGATTCTGGGGTTCTGGGGCGCGGGCGCGGACTTCTTCAGCACATAGTCTGGCCTGTGAACGGCCGGCACCTCTGAAGGACACACATGCAGAATTGTATGTCAACACAAACACATACTATATATATATATACTATGAGGAGGTGTCAAAATAGTGGACCCCCAACATGGTGGTTTTCTTCTGGCTTCCCTTCAACATGCTTTGTTCAAAGACTTCCAGTTGCCATTGCATCATGAACCAGGACAATTTCATGCTGAACCAGGACTTCTTTTTCCCTTTCAGCGGCGTTCAAAATGAATAGTTGTTGTCTTTTGGTGTCCAAATGGCCATTTCCCATGATCTGCATGCTTTGCCATATAATTTGGTAGTTTGCAAAATGTGTATTCCTTGTGGACCACGAAGGAAGTCGTTTGGAGCATGACCCCGCTCCAATAATGAATGGTGCGTAGGCTGTACGAATACGACACTTCAATACATTTCATCTAAAGAGCTCTCGGTTCGTGAAATTTTGGCGCTATCAAGTTGGCGCTTTCAGTCGGTTCATTCGGACTGTGAAATTAGGATCCTCCCCCTGTGAGCCGGCCGGAAAGCAGACCCAGGCCCAAGCGGACGGATATTCTAAGCGACCCAAAATGATCCCAGAGCTTTCACATTCCAGGCAAGCACGAGACTCATCATGTAAAAACGTAGAGGCAAACATACCTACCATAAATCGGAGTACCCGGAAGCACTGGGCTGCGTTTTCCAGCCAACTGCGAAAGGCGACGTCCATCTTTCTCGCCGAGCTTCGGCATCGAGATGTTGAACACGCCAGGCCTCAGACTGCGAATTGCGAGACCGAGCAAGTCGACAGCTGAAGCTCGGCAAACAACGACATGGCCATGATTTGTTGATATGTTTTGAATGGAACCGTAGTCAATTTGTCTGGCACGTATATGGGTTTCCACCAGGCAGGAATCCACGAGTAAGACACCTTCATCATGGCCGAGCTCGCTTTTACGTCCAGGACACCCGGTTTTTTCCCAACGTTCCAGTCATTCGGGCACTGTCTGCAAATATGATGCTCAGTCATTTGCGCTGGTGGGAGGCCGACAGTTGTGAAAGGGTTCAAACACATTCGACACAGTCTATCAGATCGGGTTGGATCGGGGAAACAATGTGCCGACACCAGAAGTTCTCCCTGGGTGGCCGTTGTTTCTTTTCGATTTCCCTTTAGAACCCACAGCTAACAGGGTTCAGCTGTTCAGCTACTTGCGCGTACTACTTGGGGCCAGGTTGACAACCACTCCTGCGTGGCGGGAAACTCCACACAACAGAACAATATGGCTATTGTTCAACCTCACGAGGTTTCTTGTAAAACAAGCACCGGCTTTTGTCTCAACGTGCTCATCGAACATGAGCTGGGGCACTTTCAGAGAGCTAATCTTAAACACGAATTTGCCAAGATCAGCTTCAAAACGGACATGAACCTTGGGTTCGCCAACTGAACCTTTTGACATCGTATTTAGAAGCCTCGGAGATGTCAGTTCCTGTGGGAATCCTGCCTGCCAACGTGACAAACCCGCGCCAAGGTGAAAGCATCTACAACAAACCACAGCCAGGAGTGCATGTTGACCAAAACCTTGCATCACTTCAGGGTATACTGGACACCCCTTTGAATGTCTATGAGTCTACTTTCAAACAGGGCAACAAGACCCCCATCAACGCAGTGAGCCTCTTGCATCGTATATGGCACCACCTTGGGGCCTTCGAAGAGCCCAAGGATTGCCTGCGCGCGGGCGGGGCGCCACTGCAAGGGGAAACGCACGCGTCAACGGCAAAGAGTAAGACATGAACAGTCCACCACATGACATCGCAACACATGTTCGACAATGGATCTGTGGTAGCAACACGAGGGACCCTTCCGGATATGGGGCATGCTTCTGAAATCGGGCCTTGCCTAGAATAAATTGCCAACGCACCACAGTTGAACGTTTACCAACTGAAGAGCTAAACCAGTGGAAACCAACCGGTAGTGGTCCCTGGTTCTGACAGCTATATGAGGAGTCAACGAGGGTTCCCCGCAAGTGGGTAGCCCTATTCAGGCTCCAAGGTAAGCTTGTCAAGGGAATCTGCTACAAGCAAAGGGGGTCTGTAAAAAGTGGTTTGACAATTCGCTGAACTCAAGCACATTCGGGACATTGGCGCGTCCTCTGTCGCTTTCCGAGGGGCAACCAAGATCCGGCCTTGAGAGAACGGGAGGCATAAACAGAAGGTATGTCAGACCCTTGTCAGCAGGCACATCTGCAAAAACTCATTTGGCATACTTCCAATCGATGCTGTAGGCGCTCTTTTCTATTCTGAAGCGTTCAGGAGTCCTACGACAATGTCCTACTCCTACTACCCTAGACTCAGCTACGGGCATATCGACCAAGAAGTCACTTGGGTCATCATGAAGGCAAGTGGCTGGGCCCAATCAGCAGTTAGAGCTGATGCCAAGTGACCGCGTGACACAAAGCATTGCACTGAGCAATGCTTTGGGCGATATGCACAGCAAGCATCCACTCGTCCAAGCTGGACGAAAGAAAGCGGGCATGCAACCTGCCTTTCGTGCAGCGAGCGCGCCACTGCTGGTCCATCTGGGCAAATCTCAAATGAGTCGCTCGCTTCGGAGCGTCCGTGAAGCCAAGTCGGTCGGACAGCCAACATAGACTGGATACAAGCGCCCTACCCGCTTCAAGAGCGGACTGGGTGCTTGTCAAACATGGGGGATGTGTTGCAACCTCACAGCTGCCTTGTTTCCAGACTGCCCGCCTGTCTCGCTTTCTAAAGGTTTGGCAGCTAGCACCGGCTAACTACCGTGCAAACCGAGCACCGGTGTGCCCAAATTCCGGGTTGCGGCAATGGAAAAACTTAGCCTCGGCCGATCTGGAGACCAGGCGAGGCCTATGCCAGGCCATTTGGGCTTAAATTTCGGATGCCTCAGGGTTGCGCCTGCCTTTGCAGCCTCAGCGCATGCGCTTCCCTTCATTTGCTGCTTGGATTGGTGGTGCGGAGGGTGCGCTTTCTCTCCGTTCTTGAAACTAAGAATCAAAAGTCAACCAATCTAAATCACCAATGAAGGATTGCCTGAGTCAAAAAACACACGGTGCAAAACTGCACCCCAAAAGAACACGAGCCTGTCATTGTCGAAACATTGATGGATTCCCCTGGTCCTTGATTATAGTGGTTGAAGGCGCAGTGAAACCAGCAAAATCGAGGGAACCAAACATATAGAGCAGGGGCTCCCAAAATCCGTGTTGTATGAAGGGAGGGAGGGAGGGAGGGAGGGAGCAGCTTCCAACAGCCACACATTCAAGGCTGCCCGTGCAGGACACACGGGCATGGAAGCAGGGCTCCCGTAAGCCATGATGTGGGAAGGGAGGGCGAAGGACATTGAAAAAAACCAAGTTTTTGCATGTGGACCTGCAGCAGGGGCTCCGATACGAAGGATGTATCGGCACGCAACTCTTCTCATCCTTGCAAGTGTTTGTACAAGGGCATGCCGCATTAACTGCGACACAAATAGGCAGTTGGGGAGCGAAGGAGGGAGTGAGGGGCACTGAAAACCGTGCTATTGTTTGGGGAGGGGGCAGCTCCTCGAACCGCGGGCTTGCAAGAGGGGCTCCCAGAAACCGTGTTTTGGGAAGGGAGCGCGCTTTGGAGGGAAAAGAGGAAGGAATTGCATGGACGCACAGCTGAGTCTTGGTGCTGGAATTCAAGCGACAAAAAGCTGAACGTCAGCTGGAACTGCAGGAGTATCTGCCGAAATGTCAACCTATATTATACCCCCACCCCCCCCCGGACCTCCAAATGGAGCTGCGCTCACCCAAAAAGAACAAGAGCGATGGCTCTCGTGCAAATGAAACCCCGAAGAGACATGTAGCGCCCAAACTGAGTCCAACCCCGCCCCCCCCACCCCCAGCTTGCCGTCGTGCCACTCGCAGTCCTGGAGTAGATCACAGATCACTGTGGACCTGGCAGGGTTTGACTGCGGATGATGGCTCCGGTGCGTCGCCTCGGAGAGAACTGGGGAAAGGGACTCTCTCTTCTTCCCAAGCCAACCCTCTCCTTCCTTCCACATTATCTTGGATGGAGAGGAGGCTTGTAAGCATGGAGAGAGGAATAGATGGATTATGATGAACTTTCTATGCAAGCCTTTATCACTCCATCTTGGAATCTGCCCATGCGGCAATGCAGGAAAGTAATTCAACTGAGGAGGGGTGGCCTCGGAGGGTTGAACGTCAGGGATGCTGCGACCTCAAACAAACTCAGGGGTCTTGTTGTTGTTTCATTGAGGTGAGCGGCGCGCTGCACACATGATAAGGAAACCCTGGGGTTTGCACGATTCGCTTAATTTTGCACAACATATTTGTAGACGTAATCCCAAGAGCAGAAGCAACCCGCCCCAGTAACCAGTGAGCAAAGCCAAAAACAACAAGTGGGTTGCTCAAACTCCCGCTTTCTTGTAAGCTGATACCGTGGCATCATTTGGTATCCGCTTGCCCCCTATCAGACCTATCGGTTTGCAGTGTTCTGGCGCCTGTCCTGCTCGAGTGCAGTCAGTACATCTTGGCAGCTCCAGCTCGAACGTAAGCAGATTACACTTTGGCCCATCGGCAGCTCCAGACTGGAAAGTCGCAGCTTTTTCGGTACAAGCATAAAGTCAGGGATGTTGTCATCTATATCGGTTTGCAGTGTTTCAGACTTGCAATGCAAGTTCAAGGACAGGCCCTTACACAACGAAAAGGTTCGGTTTTGTTTCGACTCAAATCGGATCAAAAAAGCCACGGGCACGCGGCCCGTTGCCCGATGGCAGCGATCGCAAAAAGGGCGCCTCTGCTTGGACTGCGCGTATTCCAGCGGCGTCTGCCCGCCCGAGTTCTTTTTCAGAGGGTCCTCAGATCTTTTGCAGTCGGTTCGTGGTTGAAAGAAACAAGCAGCAAACAAACAAACAAATCCAAAGCGGAAACCAACCAACCCACCAAGCAAGCAAGCCGGCAAAATAATGTTGACCACGGAATTGTTGAGCCTATCCCCTCCAAACCCCCACTAAAAGGGGACACCCCCCAGGGACACCCCCCCGGGACACCCCCCCAAAATCAACCAGGGTTCATTGATCCGGGCTTACCAGTAGACAGCTAGCAAGCTAGCCACCAACCAACGAACCAACCAACCAAGCAGCGAATCAGCCAACTCAATTCAACTCAACTCATCCCAATGATCGCAAGGAAGCAAGCAAGGGAGCAAGGGAGCAAGGGAGCAAGGGAGCAAGGAAGCAAGGAAGCAAGGAAGCAAGGAAGCAAGGAAGCAAGCACGCAAGCACGCAAGCAAGCAAGCCAGCCAGCTGGCAAAACAACAAACAGGCAAAGAAACAAAGAAACGAAGAAACAAAGAAACAAAGAAACAAGCAAGCAAGCAAGCAAGCCAGCCAGCCAGCCAGCCAGCCAGCCAGCTGGCAAAACAACAAACAGGCAAAGAAACAAAGCAACAAGCAAGCAAGCAAGCAAGCAAGAAAGCAAGCAGCAAGCAAGCAAGCAAGCAAGCAAACAAAACAAACAAAACAAACACAAACGAAGCAAACCAACAACCAAAACAAACAAAAGAAAGAAAGAAAGAAAGAAAGAAAGAAAAAAAGAAAGAAAGAAAGAAAGAAAGAAAGAAAGAAAGAAAGCAATAAATAAAGAAACCAATAAAGAAATAAATAAAGAAATACATAAAGAACGAAAGAAAGAAAGAAAGAAAGAAAGAAAGAAAGAAAGAAAGAAATAAAGAAAGAAAGAACATAAACAAACAAACAAACACGAACCAAACAAACACAAAACAAACAAAGAAACAAACAAACAAACAAACAAACAAACAAACAGACAGACAGACAGACAGACAAACAGACAAACAGACAAACAGACAAACAGACAAACAGACAAACAGACAAACAGACAAAACGACAAACAGACAAACAGACAAACAGACAAACAGACAAACAGACAAACAGACAAACAGACAAACAGACAAACAAACAGACAAACAGACAAACAAACAAACAAACACACAAACAAACAAGCAAACAAGCAAGCAAGCACGCAAGCAAGCAAACAAAACAGCAACATGAACTGACAAACACAGACACACGCGCACACACATACAAGCAAGCATTCAACCAAACCACCAAACTGAACCGAACCTAACCTAACCAAACACGCAACAAGCAAACGGACAAGACGCACGCGCCCGAAAAAACAAAGCGGGTCAATAATGAAATCAATAATACAAGTAATACAGTTATAGACAGAAAAAACAATGATAGTCATATAAAAACATAGCGCCATTGGGCCATGAGATAAACCAACACCCAACACACACACACAATCAGGCATGCGGACAGGCAGGCAGGCAGGCAAGCAGGCAGGCAAGCAGGCAAGCAGGCAGGCAAGCAAGCAGGCAGGCACGCAGGCAGGCAGGCACGCAAGCAAGCAAGCAAGCAAGCCAACCGGTCAACCAGCCAACCAATGAAGCACACAAACAACAAAGGAAGAACGAAGCCATCAGATCCTCTCTTTCAACCAATCTCTTTTTGCCCAAATGGGGCGCATCTTGCTATCTTTCCCTCCTCAAACATGGCACCTTTTGGGGGCTCCTTGCCAGGAGTGAGTAGTCCCTCGTTCCTTTTGCGGCAAAAACGAAGGACCCACAAAATGGGCAACTCTGCTACAACAAATCTGTAACAGGGCCACTCCCTTGGGCTTTCCGGTTTCCCATGAAGCGGCTGAAAGTGCACCAACGAGAAATTTTGGCAGCCAGGCGACAGCCTTTAGCTCGAGAAGCAACTTCACCATCTCCGTGTTGTTCCTCGGTGAGCGGCGTGAGCGATTCTGTGCTGCACCTTTAAACATCAGCCCGCCGAAGGAAGTCGCTACAGTAGGCTAAGCCAGTAAACTTCGAAAAGGTGCCCCTTACCTAAAAATGCATGCTGGGATTTTGTGCGTTTCAGGTCGATCTCCTTACATTTCGAAAGCAACCAGTTCTTCACTCCCAAAACCGCGGGCCGGTGGCCCCTCCGATTATTTTTCAGGGATAGGGATTGGGGACCTGCTTGGGAACTGTTTCAAAGTGGAGCAAAAGCACACCCAGCACGAGAAGGGGTTCCGAATCTTGGTCTCATTTTGGCCGCAACACAATGTGGGATTTCATTCCTTACACCTCATGGATACCCCATGTCAAAGGGTCAGTCAGCCGAAGGCTACACGAAGAACTGTACCCGCGACTTGAACACCGACTGCTTCACAAAATATCTGTGGGAAAGACAATCTCCAACCTCTCCCCACGACTATGGTCGGCAAGGTCGACCACTGTGAACGATTGGACCAATGCTTTTGCTCCTTTTGCGCGCATGCGCCACACATGCTGCCCGTGTTCTTGTGAAAGCACACGGTTGCACCGTGCATACATGCTCTCCATGCATTTCTAAAGAAACGCCATGCAAAGCAAGTCGTTTATGTTTGGACTTCCACAGAGCCAAACAAGCATCACGTGCTGCACTCGGAAAATGGATCAGGGGAGTGTGTGACAACACCTATATACATGAAGCTCAAGTTCGTCAGCCCGAAACAACAGAACCACGTGGATTTTCTAAGTTTTTGTAAGATCTGGTAAGCTTGGCTCACAGTATCTAGATACACATGCTCACAAGCTGATGATTCAATGGAGATGTGTGTTTACTTCCGAGCATATGAACTTTACCTTACCTTCAAACCAGGCTACGTATGACACACCCCGAAACTAGACTGGCCCTACCGTGGAATCTCTTGGTGACACCGCTCTGCAATGTCGCCGGCTGTCTTGGCGGCGCCTCTCTGCGCCGTCTCTGAACCGATTGTCGGGTGACATCTCTTGTGCCGCCCAGGCGATCCCTTTGGCGAGTCCCTTTTCTTTCCACGCCACAAAACGTGACTTTGCCGGAAGGCTTCGTGCGGTTTCGGGCGAAACAGTGATGTGGTTTCCGATGCCTGTCAACGCCTGTCGAACCCGAACGGGTCAACCCACCCTGCTGGCAGCTGAAGAGCTCTCGCACAGCTGCGTGTAGAGGGAAGTATGCCCTGGAGACATCTGGGAGTTGTTCTACGCACGTGGGCGATGGCTTAAGGCTTTTCCCCCCGAAACAAAAGCCAAGGAACCAAGGTGTACCAACCAGTGGGACGATGTGTCTCCTGACAACAACCGTTCTGGATACTAACACAAACAGTACAGCCACAAACGGGGTCCATAACAGCAAGCGATGCAAGCCACGCAGCCATAGTCACCTACTAAAGTACCCATGGCGCTCGTCAACCAGAAACCAAAACCTTAACAAAATGCTGTCCAATAGAAACAACGTACTAAATTTGACCAGATTCACGTCCATGTAACACAGGAACCATCTGATAGTTTGCTAGTCAAACGCAGGCTGGGGGCAACTTGACCATTTGAAATATCAACGCCCTGGGCAAATGATTCGGGAAATCCGAGTCAGCATGTTTTTCAACAACTGTGTTTCCACATGGTTCCACGTCCCAAGTCAATGTGGAAGTGTTGGAAGCCCAAACCACTTGGCGAAGACCATTCCTCCAATCACCCCTACGCAGGGCGTTGATCATGCATTGCCCAGGGGTCGTGAGTTGGTTGACTTTGAAGCGAACCCACAGACAGAAAAGCAACAAATACCAAAGCAAGACTCTTCAAGACTGTGGCAAAAAAGCTGTTTGTGAGAAAGGGACTATCTCTCTGATGACGTTGCTACTTGCAGGACGTGCCCTGACAATGAACACCCTTCCTCTGAGAAACAACAACGACCATACTAGTACCATATCCCCTGGACAAAGAATACCATCCCTGCTGCGAAAACAACAACGATAACCCCCCAACCAACATCCACTAAACTCCCCCAACCCAAAAAATCATGCCCCCAGCCCGGCTGTTAGGCGGGACAGACCCCCCCCCTTCTCGACTCCCCACGGCCTACCCAAAAACCATCTTTCAGCGTTGACGTTGGAGAAACCTCAGGAAAGGACCGCAGCCAGCGTCGCGTGCGGCCCACAACATTGCCTGCACATAGCCTCATGGGTGACTTGTGACAATTCACCGAACAAACACAAACCGCCCTATAATTCAAACCTTCAGCATAAGTGAGGTCGCAAGCCCCCTTCGTGAGGTCGCTCCGATTTGCGCTGAACACACGGGAACGGGCAACAAGAATAAGATGGACTCCGCAACATCGCAAAGGGATTGGCTTCTCTCTAATCCCACCCACCCCCTGGCAAAAGCGACAGGGCACTGATATTTTTGTGCTTCGTTCAAGCCTTGGAGCCTTCGGCTGACGCTTGGCCCCAAAACAATGGCAATCCGTGGCCCGTATTGGCTCATTGGAAATCAAGGACACTGTTTATCGTTTGTGGAATCTAAAAAGGGCACCCGCTCCCAAGAACACTGGGCAAGACAGTAGGAGGACTCCCGAACTTTCTGGCTGGTATCAAAGTCCGCCCGCCCCAAACAACTTGATACCACGAACAACCACCTGCACCCGGCACCCACTGGTCGCACTGAGGAACGGTTCTGCTGAAGCCACCCGAAGACCTTCCTCTGCGCCTGAAAGACGAGGGAGAGGCGAGGAAATGTTCCACATACTTGAAGAGGGAGGTAGAACTGGAACTGCAGGGCTGACCCCTGTCCTTCAACTCCCTGCAAAGGTGGCCATGGACGGGATCAAGCTCGATCACAAACTTCTTGCATGTCTAACTATAGAACCATATCGACATCACTCAGAAAGAACTGCCAGCCTAGAATCATGAGATTCGTTCGGGGGGTGGATCAGAGGTGGGTGTCCTCGCTGGTTAGCCTCTTTTGGTTCCCCTTGAAACAATCCAAAAAGGGAGTTCATTCAGTGGTTTGATGTTTTGAGGGTGCCCTTTTTGGGATTGGTCTGAAGATGTCTGAAGGGAAACCAAAATACGACCAGCATTCCTAGTTTGACACACACCCATTTAATCTTTGAAGGCAAACCCGTTCACAGCTGGACTGTGGATTCACAACTTCCCGTTCACCGCACATGAGCAAACCCAAACGATCAGCCTATCCAGATCAGGGGTTGTGTTTTGATAATATCCCTTGGGGAAATCAAGGGACTCCGGAAAGACCCGAAGTAGGTTCCCTTTGTTTGTTTCTACTGGGTCAACAGGGGAACCCTGGGAGTTGTAGCATATTGCTGTCAGAATTCTCATTCGAACGGGTCAAGGACAGCTCCTGCCACCTGCGACGGCCCCTACAAATGAAGGGACCCTTCTATCAGGCCGCTGAAAGGGTCATCTGGGTCATCTGCCAACCTCCGGGTTTTGGAGCCAGGGATAAGCCTTGCAAACTGTTAACCCACGGGGCTCGCCAGGCTAGCGCCAAAAGAAGACTCAGCTCGCCAAGCTGAGCCTTTCCAAACCCTCTCAAAATCCTCTTACAGCACGTCTTGTGTCAGTGCCGCGCCTTGTTCCTGGCCACAATCTCATCCATCTCCTGTCCTTGGCCGAAACAACTTTGGAATTAAAGAGCATTCCCAAAGGAATATGCCAGGGCAGGGCGGTAGCAACTTGGAGTTACGGACAGCGGTCGAGCTATGAGATCGTGCCCAATAACTGGCAGCGTACCTAATTAGCCAAGTGCATGTTTAGAAAAAGGACCAATTGAAATGCGAATCACGTGTCACTTGCGTCATATGCCTTGCAGATGCATCATATCTCAATCGTCCTATGCCGCTTGGTAAGCAGCACAAAACCTCCCACATTCCCCAGCAGCGTACGAACTGTGACATGAAAACCAACACACTCCACCCGGTCTGTTCACTGGAGGAACCCTGAGAAAACACATGGTAAACCAGAGTTGATTGCAAACAACGGGGTTGCATATTTCAGTCAGCAGCACAGCTGGTAGACGAAAAGAAAAGCACGACGATGCCAAATGAGAAAGCCAGAGCAAGCCACAAAAAGGGAAAGCTACAAAAACCATGGACAGCGACATGCTGTGGAAAGCAAACAGGACAGAATGGAGCAAACAAATGCTTCAAGTAACAATCAAACCCATGGCAGCAAAGCGAAGCAGCAGAAAACGGGCTTGGCAGCTGCACCAAGTAATATGGAACCTGACAGGGGGTCCCTTTGAAAGGAAAATGGTCTTCCAGGGACCCCCCTGTCAGGTTCCATGTTAATTGGCGGGAGGGTATATTCAAACATGTCTATATAAAAAATATATAAATACATATAGTATATGTGTATATTCATAATATGTGCATGATGCATGTGTACTCATGCGTCATCATTCCAAATGCAATGCTGAGGAGACTGCGCGTCTCACACGCAGACCTATATAGCAGAATACCAAAAAAAAGAGAACGTTTCTCGCCTGTCCAAAGCAGCCAATTCCTGAAGGCTTGCGCCGGAAACCACAAAAATGTGGAGACGACTCCAGAAATCTGCAAGTTGGTGATGTCTAGGCGGCCAGCCACCCTATAACCTGCTTCGTAGAGGCGGTTGCCGGAGAATGTCAGGACAAATGCTCAGGTTCTGGCTGACTGCGCATGTTTACATGCATCGCGTAGTCCCTAAAAGGAGGCCCAGGAACATGCCTTCAGAGCTTTACGGGGGCTCATTGTTTGTGAGCAAACTAGCAGCTGTGCCATACCTCATGAGTGCTTGCGGCATCCCCCTGATCAGTTGAGTTGGACCCTTTTGGGGACACCCTTTGGCGTATACATCACCATATTTCAACGATATGACAGGTATCCTCACGGCTAAGGTTGCGAACCCCCATGCGGAGGTCCTATCGCCCCAAAATATCGCAATATACAAACATATAGAAATAATCACCAAATGCTCGGACATCTGTAAAGCTGTCTGGCTTGCAGAAAGTTTCCCCAATGGCCGCTTCAAACTTCCATCCACTGGATCAGCATTGAATTCCAGCCTTGCAACCCATAAACGTTGCCTGCTTACTTGCCCAGTTGCCATTGTGACCCAACGGGTCTCTTCGTTACAATGACACATGATGACACATGAGCCACAGTCAATGTTTCTTGGTCCCCCAACAGGACATAGGGAAATTTAATGTTTCCCTTGCTTTTTGTGGGACATTTAGCATTTAGTGAGCCCCCCCATTGGCCCCCCATGTCCCTCAAAGTACTGGTACTTTGTGTAACCGGGGGGAAAAAAAAAAAAAAAAAAAAAAAAAAAAACATAATGCTGACCCGGATTAATAAAGCCCTGTTGATTAATATGGGGGTATTCCCCTATAAATCCCGGGACACCCCGTCTCAATCAACTGGGGTTTAAGCATCCGGGGTTGCCATAAGTTTGGCACGAAACGAGTCCACAAACCGGCGCTTCGCCGGGAGTCGTTTCAGCTTGCGCTGCCCGGCCCCGAACCGCACGCTTGCGGGAGTCGCTGATCCGGGAGGAGCTGTCTGTATCTCGGCGCGTAACTCGAAGTGGGCATGATAGGGGTGTGTGTCGAATTGATCCCCCCAAAAAAAGAATTGGTCGCTTCCTGCTTGGTTCCTACTCCCCCCCCCCCAAAAAAAAAACACTTTTAGAACTCTACCCAACTCTACCCAAGGTTGATGGTTGCAAGAAGCTTGGACGCTTTGGAAAACCGTCAACGCCCTGGCTGGCTGAAACTAACAAGATAACAAGATGGGTTTCCGCCGCACTTTGGGTCAAATGCCAAACGTAACAAGGCCAACAAACACAATTCCCGGATCTGGCAAGATGGCCGGGTGTTTTGAAAGCAGGGCAGCGAGATGGACTGTGGCCAACTGCTGCAAGCGTCTGGAGGCTGAACCATTCTCCCCGGTTGAGTTCAAGTTAAATTTAAGAAAGGCCCTCCCCCCCGCCCGGCCTGACTGAAATTGAAGGTTTGCACATTGTTTTATAGGACAGGTGTTGAATTCGACTGCTTTCTGGCGTGGCATGTCCGTTCTGGGACCGGTATGTAAGAATGAAGGCTGCACATTGCAAACTGGCTGCACATGAGCGCACACAAACAGGATTCCCTTTTCTGAAGATGAACCTGTGCTTCGTTGATTTCACACAAACAAGAAACTAAAATGCACTTTGACTGTTGTTGGCACCTTCGGCAATTGAACTAAACCAGGACATTGCCGGAAAACCATCTGGCTGTTTGCTTCGGAACCTGGCATCATTGGCTGCCTTCAGGCGAAGTAAACTGCCATCAGACTTAGGGGTAAATCGAAGTGAGCATTCCTAGATATATAAGCTGGAAAAGCCGACGATGCTCCAAGCTCCAGGCCTAAGCGTTGGTTCATCTAGGGACAGCAAGAATTGAAAACGCAAATGCTCCGCGCCTTGGTTGTTACAGTTGCACTATTTGACCTCGCTTCGCCTTGTTTGGCCTAATGATGCTCTATGTTTAAACATGTGGCCGTAGTTTGCCTCATTTTGCCTCATTCGGGCAACTGAAATGAGGCTTACGAAGCTCTCTTAGGTCTTGCCAAGGGGCCGACATTCCTGTGCAGCCGCTGCCAAACATGTCCCGCCGAGGGAAGGACTTAGACGAAGCCGCACGCGCAACACTCGGGTTGTACTGTTGGACGGTTGTTTTGTTTGGCTGAAAATCAATGTCCCGCCCCCCTTGCGGGGTCGCAGTTTTGGGCACCACTTGCCAAAAATCGAGTGTGGTACACTTCTTGCGATGGCCATTGACAGGGACAACTTGGTGCATCCTAGGGGACTTCTTTGTTTTTATTGATTGCTTTTCAACACTCATTCAGAAGCGGCTCCGCGTCAAAAGTCTGGCGCTGGCTTCAAAGGACTCCTGGTGGACGTGTGTTATACAATTATCACTGTTGCTGTAAAGGAGAAACCGAGCTTGCAAACCCTTTGGTGCGAATGAACCGAAAACCATTTCTGAACGCCAGTTGCTTGTTTGAAACGAAGTCATGACGTAGGAAGCTCGGAAGTAATTCACTTCCGTCTGGCTATTGCAGTCTTCTGAATGTAGCTGATGCGTGTGCAAATGATCGGCAACACTGGCCTTTGCCGCGCAAACCTGCCAGTCCTCCACGAAAAAGATGCTGCCAAGTGTCCGTCAAGCCGTTGAAGCCAGTAGCACTGGTGATGCCGCTGGCGAAAGAGCCGTTGGCACGCGCCGGACTCGGGCAAATGACTTGCAAAGGATTCCCTCACTAGTTGCTAGCGGACATGTCCATAGCTGCCCAAAAGCCATTGCGAAGATTTAAAACTGAAACAGAAGGTGGGAGCCACAGGGGCAATCTGATTCCTCCAAGCATGGACTCTGACATGCTGAGACTCGCCAGAGCTTCAGACTAGCTGGACCCTTCCCCATGGCCATGGGTCAAAATCCAAATCGTACCCCCAGTCATCCCAATCCCCAGTAAAATGGACTAAAATGGATGGTGCACCTACCCCAAAATGGTATTGTTTTGAACCACGGCCATATCCAGATGACAACAAAAACCCCATGATCCCTGTGGTTGGTCTTGACACATGCCAAATCTGGGCTTGTGTCCGCATGGACCCAGAAATATGTGGAAGCCTTTGGTATCCCTTTAAACAAACAAAAGCAGGTACCCTCAAAAGAGACACACCCTTTTAAAACGGCCCTAAAGTGAAACCAAGGAAACCATCCACCTGATCAAAGTGGTCATTTTGCCGCTCCAAGAATAAACCTACGCTTCTGGCCTAATCCTGACCTGGAGGGTCACCCAAATCCTGAAGGCGAAGCCAAACCCAGATTTGTGGAAGTTCGTTTCCTTTTTTGGTATTTGGTTTCTTTCAAAGAGAAACCAAGGGGACACCACTCATTTGGGGGTTCCAAAACCCCAAATGAGATACACCCGTTTGTGGCTTGTTTCCAAGGTGCTGCGGTGTAAAGGTGCAGGACGTGGACGTGGAGGGGCTGGCGCTGCCGGCACCGCTGCCGGCACCGCTGCCGCCGCCGCTGCCGCCGCCGCTGCCGCCCACGGTGGGCCCGGAACTGGAGCCCTCCTGCACCCCGGAGCCGCAGCCTTCTTGGTCTTTCCTGGCATTGCCACCGATGCCACCGTCTCAAAAAAAAATGGACGGACACCCCCCTCCCACAATCAAAAGAGCTGAAAAACCAGCCGAGGGTGGCTGAATATTAGAATGCGGGGGAAATGGCCTCCCTAGTGTCACAGAAGTGGGTACAATCCTCTCATTCTGCCAACCCTGAATCATGATGTTTCAACTACTCTCCTGAACATCGACACGGTGCCAGAAAAAGGTGTCGCTCTAGAGAAGTCTCCTGGGTGTTGTTGGACGGATTCTTGTTCATGTCATCAGAACGTCAACTGCAAATGAGAATCCCGTTTTCGGATGTATTGCTAGGGAAAGCCACCACTTTCAGTTGTCCACCATTTGACGATTCAAAAGAACAGGGAGCCCTTTGGCAGATCCAAAAACATCCCTCATATCAGTAATTGTCCTAAGGCGTCTGTGGTTGTCTGGGACCATCGGGGGAATTGGGCAAGGCAAACATAAGTTGCCCACTGGATTCCCCAGCGAAAAAACTATGGGAGTGCACAGACCTACCTGGAGTCTCCATGAACCTCAAAAATGGGGCCATTCACCAAAAGAAAGGGGTTATCGCCCAGTGTTTCAAGGGTCAGAAGAAGACCTCAGGTATCTTGCAAGAATGCCTTGGAAGGGTTTCATCGATAACACAATTGCAGACCTACAGGCCATCCAGGATCGATATGCTGCTACGCCAGAGTCATCACGCCTTGTATCCGCCGACCCCATGCCTGGTCCAGAATGGACCATGCTTTTGGCATGGGGGCGGTGTGCTCTGTGTTGATGTTGGTTTCTCTGTGTTCTCCAAGTTCAGGAAAATACGTCGGCTGGATTTCTGGATTTCTGGATTTCTGAATTCCTGGATTCCTGGATTCCTGGACTCCACGAAGGCGACCACAACAGCAACAACAACAGCAACTACACCAACAATAATGGCAAGACGCATGAGATGCATGTTAGGAGGCAAGCGTTTCCTGCGCAAGTTGTATTGGCATGATGCGGTGCCTTCACATCGGATTGCAGCTGTTTTACCTTTCTCGGTTGAGGTGTGGCTCTTTTCGCACGCACACACACAGTGATGGACAAGAAGCGAAGTTGTTGTTTTGTTCATGCAACCAGTGAGGCCTCGAGAACATTGCCGGACTAACGGTCCATATTTCCAACAGGCAGCACCCTGCGATAGTACGCGATGGAAGACTTCGCGAAGGAGTACGATCGTCAGCGGGCTCTTGCAGAGGCCGATGGCAATGTTGTCCAGCTCAACCACCCAAGGATCAAGCTCTTGGAAAGCTCGGCATACGAGCATGACATGGCAACGCAACATGAACACGGCTCAAGAAGAAACACATCGCCAGGATTTCAACCTGCATGCTGGAAACTTTGGACCCCAGAGGCCAGTTTCAGTGCGCTTGCGCGTGGACACCCAGCTTCCAGCAGGTCTGGCGGAGGCCATAGATCATTTCGAGCGGACACGAAGCAAAAGCGTGACGCAGCGCAGGCGGGAAGAATAAACAAACTAGAGGATGATTGGCCCGAAAGCATGTTTCCGCTTGATGAAAATGATGATTATTGAAATGATGATGGACATGATGATGAAAATGATGATGATTATGATGAACATGATGATTACGGGAGGCAGCCTGGAACCCCTGGATTTTTCATGTTTTCCAATTGTTCATTGATTTCTTGTGTTTCATGTTCTTCATGTTTGTCATGTTTCTCAATTATTTCCATTAATTGAATTGAAATGTATGAAACATCCGTTGGTCTTTGTGTTTAATTTGTTCAATTGTTTCAATTGTTGACTCGTCGTCTTCCCAATAATTGACATGATTGACACAATTGAAAACACAATGACTACGGATTTGTCATGTTTGTTAATTATTTCGATTAATTGGATTAACAGGATAGGTGGAGTCTCTCTTCCTTCATCCCCCTTCTTTTTCCAACTACTTGTTTTCTAAAGAAAGCCTTCTGAGCCCTTTGGGGGCGGAACCAGGCCGGAGGCCATGCAATAGATCGCTTTTAAATGGCAACCTTTTCAATGCGTGCCTAAATCTGCGCTATACCTGGATCTGCCGCGCAAAGTTGTGGGCAGCCATGGAACAAAGCTGCCGACCGACGATCTGAGGCCGCGGACAAGGCGGCAAAGGGTGATCGAGGTGAAGAATGCTCCGAGCCCTCGTCCACCGTTGCCACGGCTGAGCGGCCAGGTCAGCCCGAACACATTTTGCGTTGAAGCAACATGGGCTTCTGGAGCTCCTTCTGACCCTCGAAAAATGAGGCCGTGAGCCCTTTCTCTTTTTTTGGTAAAGATGGGTATAGATGTTTACCGGAAAATGACACAGGTCGTTGAACATACACCCTCTTGATTCAAGGCCGGAATCTGAATGAAGCTCTTGTAGTTCCCCTTTTTCATGGGGACACCGTATTCAAGTGTGGAGAAATCCACATAGGTACAACGGTATGTCAAAGCCAGGATTTCTGCGTCCACATTCAAGAGCAAACCGCATGACAACCATTTCAAGAGGGTCCCACAACCAGTTTAAGAAGGGCCCACAGTTGCACGCATTCCCATCTTGACTCATTGACCCATTGGGGCTGCCTGAGACAAAGCCAGAACTCTCGTAGCCCAGATTGCAAGCTGGGGTGATGGACAAAGAATGAGGCCGGCACCCCATTCGCGGCCGTCCGTCCAACCAGCACCTCGGATGGGTTTTCTTCTGAGGCAACGGACCAAGTTCCAGGAAAAGAAGTTGAAGGCAGCCAGAATGATGATAAGCAGCTGCATTTGTGTGGCTGAGACCCGTCTGTTTCTCTTTGGAATATCCTGTCCTCTACCAACCGTGAATTTCCCCATATCTGTTTCGGCTTTGGCTCAGACTATGGACTTTGGCTTTCGCCTGAACGCTCACCTCACGAGTCCTCTGACAGCTTCAATGTGGACTTGAAACCATCCAAACGGTGGGGGTCTTGAAATGTGGTACGTCCAACTGTGGTCGCTGAGATGGCGGCTGATCTCCTGAAGATTCTTCTCCACCGGGCTCGGGGTACCTCTCAGGATCAAATGGGAGATAAGTTCCGCTTAAGTCTTCAAATATTGCACTCACGATGGTTTGTGGGGATCATCATGTCTCCCACCCAAACATTTGGCAGTTGAAGTACATCCCTTCAAATACCCATGAAGCTGAGTAACGTTCAGTTGCAATATTGGAGAAACCCACCTGGAGTCTCAATCCGACCCTTCCAACATGGGGCCATGACCCTGTTCTTTTGGGTCATGACCGCATGTTTTAGCTCACTTCCTGAGTGGTTTTGCGAACAAAAAGTCTGAACTGTTTGTTTGCCACCAACATTGTCCAACCATTTTCAAGCCCGGGAACTCCGGGAGTGAATCAAGGGTCAGTCAGACACGACTCCAAGCAAAAGATGTGGCGAGCTCCGCGAACTTCCCAGTCCGATCTTCAGCCCAGCCGCGTGAAGCCACGGGGCTCAGCACAATCCTGAGCGACGCCGCACGTCTCAGCTCACGTCTCAGCCACGTGTCGACTTCGTCGATGAACAAACAACAAAATAACAGCAACCGTTGATTCTGGGCTCCTCTATTTTAGGAACCCCGCGCATTGGTTCGAAACACAAAAAGCGATCACCCTTTCAAATTTCAACAATTCACGTTTGTTTGAGAATAAGCTTTCTCCACCCGGGAAGATCCCTATGGCAAACGAGAGCGTTCACTCACTGACACTGATGGTAAGCACCAGGAAGCTCAATTTGACCTACGCCTGGCAGTTAAAACAGCCACCAGCACAAACAAAACCTTCTCAAACAAATTCGCAGAGCTTCACAGCCTGCAACATGTTTGATCCCCAACAGCAACCTCTAACTTGGTTAGCTTCACCCCTAAAATAACAAAACAATAATATCTGTCACCTCCCGAATCTGCGCGCAGATTGTCGCAAAGAGAGGGCTACCCTCACCTGCAAGGGCCTGGCACTAGGTGTTCAACTTTGAAGTTGCTGTAACTGAACGGGTACACCGGCTAAAACTGAATGGTCAAACGTAATTGGACCAAAACTTAAGGCCCGCTGTGCGATCGTTGAGACAGTCTGGATCCATTGAACACTCATTCTGCAAAATGGAGTCCGTTCCGACTTCTCCTGCTGAAACTACGGATTTGCTTCGAATGTATGCGTACACCAAGAAACTGGTTCAACAATCGCGTTTGGCTTCCTGTTAAAGACGGGCCAGGGTCTGTTTGTTTGTGTTTATGTCAACGTTGGATTGGACCATACTCGTGCGGGAAGTTTCTCTTAGAGAATGGGGATTCCTCTGATCATCTGTGCCAAAACATTACCGCCCAAGCCGGAGCTCCGAAACCCCGGAAAGAACCTTCAGCTCGTCTTCCCTCGCCATAACTTGCGACAATGTGTAATTCTGCTCCTGCGAGCCGATCCCAAGTCGACATCAGTGTTGCTCTCATGGTTCGCCAAGCCGCTGCTTGCGGAAGACCGTATCCGCTGGATACTGCGGGGCTGGGGCAGCGCCTCACGAATAGATCCCATGTCTTGCCCCATGCCCAAAGCAAATGCCGGGAAACGAGCTCAAGTTTAACCCCCGGGATGTGATGTGGTACTTCCGCTTGCGGATATTCGTCCGCCCCATCTTTTGTCAGGAAACTGAGGGCCTTATAAGCAGCAGCAGCAGCAGCAGCAGCAGCAACAACAACAAGAAGAAGAAGACAGAGTTCACAGACGGGTTGTCACTTCGTGTTGTTTGCTCAGGCAAGTCTTCAAGGACATTCACGGGTTTGGAGCGGTGCAAATTGCAAGCACTCACCCAGCCTTGAATCATGGCAGGTCGCGTCGCCGCATGCGTCGCTGCATTTTGAAGGGCTGCATTTTGAAGCATACCTGGCGGCCGGAAAGGGGAGAACTAAGTCCTCCATGTGATGCTTGTCAAGAGGATCCGGCTTGCCTGTTCCACCTATCTCCTCCCGCAGGCAAATGCATTTCACCTCGACTTCTCACACTATGAATATACACTCTAAATGGCAGACCCAATATGTATATAAACAAATACTGTATCATAGACTTCCTCTTCCGGTGCGAGACCTCTGATTACGCTCAAAACTAGGGACCCTTCCAAATGGCTGGCGTCCTTGCTGGTGGTTCAATCATGCTGTTTTGGGGTTGGTATGGGTGCTCAGAATAGTCTTCTTTGACCACAAGGAAGATGCCACCCAAACTCAGAAGTTGGGGTGGTGCCAAGCTGATTGATTCACCCAGCATGGCCTTCACTTGCCTCTTCTGAGCCCACTCCACTGAGGTCAAGAGAAACAGGCCGATCTACGACGATCTCGGAAAGAAAGATGTCTACGCGCCCTGAAACCAAGGCACCAAACTAAAGTGGCCAACGGCGGTTTCGAGCGCTGCTCACTCGAGACGCGGGCCAAGTCGGATCATCCGCTTTGTCTGCAAAGGGATTCTAGAAGTAGTATCAAGAACCCCCAAACACTTTGTTGTCCAAAGAACCCCCAAACATCCATTCCATCCATCCACTTTACGTTCCCTAAACAAACAAAAAATGGACCACACCTGGAGTCTTTTCTGACTCTGTGATTACTATTAAACAGACTGGGGTGGCGCAGTTTTGGGGTCAGAAGAAGACTCCAGGCACACACAAGGATTGGATGGACATGAGGGTTATTTGAGCTGCGTGCACTTGTCGCCGAAGTAGCATGAACACACACGCACATGTTTTTCCCTCGTTGTCGCTCCTGCCAGGCAGGAGGCGGCTGCGGGGGACAGCGCCGTGGGCGACTGCGCGGGCCGGCCCTGCAGGGGCCTCGGCGTTTTGCTTCCCCGCCGTCCGAAATCCGAGGGCGCGCAGTGAGGCGAACAACACGCGGACCCGTTGTTTTGGAATTCACTCGAATTCTATAGAGCGGTTCTTCTCTGGAGACAAAGGAAAGACAAGCACCACCCAGGCCCCCCCGATGGCCGGTAAAGTGCCGGCAATTGACCAGCACTTGCTTAAAAATGGTTTTGTAGTCACATAGATTTGTTTGCCATCATCAAAGTGCAGTGAAGAGTCACTTTTGTTGAAACGTCACTTCAGGATACTAGAGGGGATCCAATTGAGGGGTTGGGCTGGCATGTATGATCATTGCACATGCAACGCGCGGCGGGGGGGGGGGGAGAGGGGGCGACACGCTGGTGACACGCTACATCCCAAAAAAGTGACCGTTCAACGTATATGTGCGGCAATTGGCCACCCCCCGACACGCCGTGACACGCCGTGACACGCCGTGACACGCCGTGACACGCTCCTCAAGAACCCCTCCCAACCTCAAACTTGCCCTCCAAACCTCAAGTTTGCTGCTCTCCCCTTTCCCATGCAACCCTATTCCAAAGGACCCTGAAAGGTCACTTGTACCATTGCACAAATTGCACTAAGTACAGATGAGTGATACTTGATAGCAAATTGCTTTTGCAGTCACTTAGACATAAAGTGACCTTGTTTTGCCCAAAATCGATGTGCCGGCAATTGGCCAGCCATTGGCGGGTGCTGGACTGGAGGTCTGGAAGTCTGCCTACATCATTCCCTCAGCTGCCTAAAACGTGGCGTGTCGGCATGGGCGGGTCTGGACACAAACTTGACAAACCTGAGAGGGGTTGGGGACCCGGAAATCGGCAGCCAGCCCTGTCTACGTGGATTGAAATAGCTGTTCTGGAAAATCCTGGCCTCACAAACTGAGACTAGGCAGCACACAAATTAACATGCATTGATTCAAATCACACAGCCACCGTGAATCGACTCTCGCTCATGATCCTAAACAGGCCTTGGGGTGCGTTTGTTGCCTACCATTTGCAACGCACGTTGTGACGTCGCACCCAATTCAAAGCTTGACCACTCTGAAGTTGCATCCAGAAGCTTCGGCATCTGTTCGCACCGCCAAGTGCCCTTACCCCGTGAACCACAAATACTTCTGCGCTGGAAAAAAAAACACCCCTTTGCCTTGCCTACACGTCTAATCCAAAATGCCCGGGTGTAAGATCGCCGAATCATCTTTAGAGGCGTTGTTCAACCAGCACGGTCTACCAGCAGGTTCATCCAAATTTCAGGGAGCCAGCGCCATAGCTTCCACCAGCGTCCAGCCGCCGCCGCTGGGTCTGGGGGCCGGACAGCCACGGCTGGCTCGGCTGGCGCAGCTGCAAGGCCGCCTTGCCTGGAGCTAGCGGGGTGTCGATCCCCACCAAGCGAGGAGGGTGGGACCCCGCCCCAATTCCATTTTCTTGGACTGCAGAAAAGGGGAACATGGAACCAGAAATGGGAATTTCAGGGGTCACCCCCCTCCCCCAGTTTTGGGGGTCATCACCCAAAAGAAAGGCGTGGCCCCCTGTGTGAAGGTTCGGAAGGAGACTTCAGGTGGGTTGCTTTTTCATTCGGAATCCCCAAAATGAACTGTAGGGGGATTATTCTGCGACAAACATGTTTTCGGGTATGTGTCAAAATAGGGTTGGATGCCCAAAACTGGTGATTTTCCATTTGAAATACGAACGCCAACAACTTGTGGCGTTCCTTCCCATTTCCGGGTATATCAAACCCCAAAGGGTACCGGGCCTCAAAACCGCACACACACGTCTTTGAGCTTTCATGAACAGCCTGCAGAGTGGTTCGAGGACATGACTCCCCACATTTTCTAATCCACCAAGGATACCCAACCAACCCTCACCCAAATGACGTGGATCTCTTTTGAAGGGTTCAAGAGAACAAGGCAAGGAAAAATCAAAAGGCTTCCCCTCGAAGTTTCCTGATCCATTGATTGGCAAAAAGGTAGGTGTGTCAACTCAAATGCATGATTCCGTTTGGAGGTATGGCAAAAGCGTTGCTTGGAGCTCCATGTTCTTTCGGATTTAACCATCACAAAGGCACTTGATCGCACTGCAAATCCTGAGGCGATGCTGTGACCAATATCACGCTTATTGTGCACCCCACAACACAGCAACCCACCGCGACATGACAGCTTGAGTCGTTGGTCCATCTAAGCTTCTGAAATCCCAGCACGGCAGTGCGCCGCACGATCGCTGTTGTTTTATGTTATGGTCGTTATTGTCTTGCTACATTGTCTTGTTCGCGATATGACTTTAATTATTTCTCTCTCGCCTGCCGCTTCTGCTACTGCTGCTTCTACTCTGCTGCTCTTGATCTCTCAGTGGGGAGTTGATCCATGACGAAAAGAATCTGATACTCAATCTCTCCACGCCTGTGAACCAACAAAACGCGCCTGCCTCTTCTGGGTCGGCCTTTCTGCTCGCAAAGCCTTGGTGCGGTTCTCTGAACCAAGCTACCAGTGCAGAAAGACAATATACAGGGAATTGGCCAAGCCCTGGTTTTTGGGTGGGCGTTTAGCCAATGTTCGTGCTGTGCTTCTGTTTCAAACAAATTTACAGCTCATCGAATTATTGTTTCGCCCCGAGGCAAGCTCGCCGTAAAATTGGCAGACAGATGAGCTGCACATGGACAAAGACATTGGGCAGCATCTCAACCCTTGTCAAGGAATAGGCCATGTGCTGATGCAGGAGAGGACTGCTGACTTTCTCAGGTCTCAGTATGTCGAGACAAGCACACTGTGGGTCATTTTAGGATGCCGGCATGAGTTGCCGCCTCTGGTTGAACCCAGAGCGAGTACCCTTGTTGATCCTGGTTGATTAATCACGGTTCGCGCACTAGTTAAAAGTACTCCATCTTTGTTTTGCGGGGGCACCCCCTACCTCACCAACTTGCCAAGTTGATAAAACCAGGGTCAGGAGTGTATAGAGCTTGTTGACTAGGCCCGCCATGTTCACCTCCGAACCAGGCAAGGCTGGTGACGAAACACACTGAAACATACGCACCTGACGCTTGTTGCGTCATGAGTCAAGGGCATTTGTCCTTCCGGATCTCCATAAAATATAGACGCCCGAATACTTCTACCTCCCCTTAGCGTAGCTGCGTGGGGGGGACGGGAACCTGCTGCTAGGCTTGTTCTATTATCTTAAACTAGACAGAACATTCCTTTTTGCGGGCTCCCCTGCAGGGGAGACAATCCAGTTCCCTCTTCTTTGGCAGGTTTCCCTTCAAATCAACCACGACTATCAAAAAACGCGCCGTGGGTCCCATTCGGGCGTAAATGAACTACAAGTGCTACGCAAAACAGCAACCACAAAAAAAATGTACAGACATAATCTGAACTACAGCAGAAACGATAAGAAACTAAACACACACACACACACACTATGGAAACGCACACATGTGGGAGTCTTGGTTCTGCATGACCATTCCCTGTTTCATCTCCAGCCAGGGGGGCTGGTCTATCTTCATGTCCAGCTTCAAGACGTGGCCTGGCCTCGGGTTCAAATGGCAATGGGCGAATTGCAATCATTTCAAGGGCTAAATCATGGCGTGTGCCTTTCTTTGGGTACCCCATGTTTGGTGGTGTTAAAGAAAAACGACAGGAAAACCGCAATACTTGTTGCTGGTGTTTGTTTGTTTGTTTGTTCCCATTTTTTTTTTTTTGGGGGGGGGGGGCGGGGGGGCCTTACACAATTACACACCCATATATATATATAATCCTGACTAAATATGGTTCTACGGAACCCCGCAACCGCTTCCAATCGTTTGGGTCCTTGTATATAATTCAACAATAACGGCTTCACCTTACAAGCATAGCTGAGGCTAGGAAGTTGAGCGATGAAACGGTGCATGCCTGTGGCTGTACATTCACTTTGGACTTTGGATGGGTGTAGCCGGTGTAGCAAGCCTGGCGAAAACCGAGCGGACACCTTTAAAGACTTGCCGCTCGTGTTTCACCAGGAATGGACCCTCGGAGTCCTAGCCCTTTTCCATCGGGGAGCCTAGGAACCTTTCCGAGACCGTCTTGAGTTTGAGGCCTCCCTTCAAAACACATGCATCTCACTTTGCAACTCAACTGGCACCTCATCCGCTCATCTGGCAAAGCCTTTTTTAGGTGGGACCGGTCCAGTCTGCGAGGCTTTCGTGCGCCGGGGCCTGTGCCATGAAACCCGCGAACCAACTGAGGTGCTGACAGCATTCCAAGATTACGCATGTCCTCCTGGCCGTGCGAACTGGAGTTTCATCATTCCAGGGACATCAAGCCAATGGCTGTGAAAGTTGGAAGGACCTTCACGAGTGTCCCAGATTTGTTTTCCTTCAAGTCCGGCGCTCCCCTCAAAATGGCTCTTATGAAGGTCAGGTTCGAATCCGCGTTGCACAGATTGTACCATGGACTATTCCCTTGACACCTTCATGGACACCAACAAGCAGCTTCAGATTCTTCGACAAGTGGGTTCCTTTGGGCTCCATGTCAATTTTCAAGGGGGATGCCATGGTTGCGCATTGTTGCATTCTTGCGAAAATAAACCTTGCCTGGAAATGGGAAGCCAGCACCACCGAACACATTGAGACACACGGTTACATCCACAGAAAAAACTTCCTCTGACACCCTGACTTGAGCCTCAAGCCCACCGTACCAAACCAACCTGGGATTCATAAACACTGCAAGCCAAGCAGGCACAGCTCTTGAGTTACGCGCGCCGAAAGGCAATGCGGAAACCCTCCATGAAGTTCCTGAAGGGGCCCAATGAGGATGCCATCCCCAACCCCAAAATCCTAAATTCGCAGGTCCATAGACATCATTGCATGCGGCGATTCCGACCTGCGACATGGCCATCACCGTATTCAAGTCTTCGAACCCGTTCTTGCGAAAGGCCTGGCCGAAGGGCTGAAAATTGTCCTTTCCCAGTTGGCGATGGTGGCGGTTCGTGGTTTTAGGTGGCTTTTGAAAACTGGAGGTTGCCTAGACACGCTCGTCTTTTTCTGCTGACCCCGGGCACCATTTTGAGAAACACACACAGACACACAAACACGTCGCTAACCAGGCCCTTCTGCATCTCTTCCGCCGTGCTGTGTCTCTTCCGTGCACACGTTGGCAAGCTTTTGAAAATGTTTGAATAGAACTCGGATACCAAAACGCGTGCACCGGATACTTCCAAATGGAACCGGAGCCATTTGGGTTGAAGCTGCTAAAGCTGCTGGACTCTTGGCCCGGATCTGCACGGAAGGCTGGCGCTTCCGGCAAAGTCCTGGGAAGAGTCCCAACGCAATAGGCCCCCCCGGTTCTACAAACAGGTTTCAATCAGGAGGAGTTCTTCTACCTGCAAGTAAGTCATAAACAAAACTTGGTATCAAACAAAAACTACACAGAACATGCAAAGAGCTTGAACAGCGGCCGCACCCATTCATGGCCGGGATTGAACCAACTTCTCGTGGGGGGAAGGCGGCTGGGTTTTCTTCGGGAACTATCAACCCTTTTCGGATCCTTCCAGCCACAAACAGTCGGTGTAAAGGAACGCACCAGAACTTGCTCACTCAAAAATGAAATCATAGGCCCCAAAGGCAAATCTCGAATGAATATGTTTGCCCGGCGTCTTCTTTTTGGGAGTATTTTTTTACACTGAAATCCAACCAACTTGGGGGCAGGGGACCACACCCCAGTAGGAAGTGAGCCCACACCAACCATTTGTGAAGGCCTATACAGAAAATGGCCGGGTGTATTCTTCCCGGATTCCTCACTCAGAACAAGGGACAACCGTGGGGATCTCTCGAGCCTCCTGGTAGTATTCGAAGCCCAACTCAGTCAAAAAGTTCAACACCTCCTCGGACAAAGCACCTGACTGGCACAGAAGCTGCGGCCCATTTTCGGCACGCGCAAAGCTGAGTGAAGCTTTGAGACCCATTTCGGAGGTTGGTCATGCAATCACTAGCCACCGCGTACCCATCATGTGCCCACGATGGGTCCCATGGGTAGGGTCCCACTTAAACTCCACTCAATTTGGCTAGGGTCACCTGAGGTCCCCTCAATATTGGGAAACCACTACAAGGGGGTTTCCCATTGGCCCACGCCCAGGATCTTGACGTTTCATCCGTTTTTGCTGCGGGTTCTCAGCGTGGCCATCGCCTCAAGTCTAGATTTGCATCACGCCTGGGCCAACAAAGCCGACAGGATCGCCGATGTTCAAGCTTTTGGCGCAAACCAAACGGCCCCCGTACAGTACACCCAACAGCATTTCAGAAAACCTTGATGGGGCTTTTGGAGCTTGTGGAACCTGTCGGGCTTGCGCGCGTCTGCGGCAGATCGAGATAGCGAGTCCTGCAATTCAACTATGGAGTTTGTTTTCCGCAGGGAAACCGGAAGTCCGCAATCGGCGTCCCATTCCGATTTGCGGACACCTACATGTATACAATTTACTGTTTATGGGTCCGAATCCTAGCTCTCAAATAAACCACGCATTCAGGCCCTCTTGCAGCCGGGTGGCACTGGTTGGAGGCGGCCTAAAGGCAGCACAAGTGACTGTGATCATTTTGGAGAAACAATCGGCGATCAGAGTGCGGAGGGCAGATTTGTGCTATGGCTCTGTGATGGCTGGTAGATCGCCATGTATCTGCTAAGTAGCTCGTAAGAGGCTTGTGAGCGGGGCTACTTCATTTGAGGATACTTAGCAACTTCCCTTCAATCTTGCCAATGTTAAAGAGGGCCATACAAAGCCCATCAAACCACCCCCCAAGGCCCCCACAACTATGAACACCTAGCTTTGGGTGCTGTCCAACAAGCTACTCCCGCAAAGGACCAGCCACCCACCCACCCAAATCCACCCACCCAAATCCACCCACCCAAATCCACCCACCCAAATCCACCCACCCAAATCCACCCACCCAAATCCACCCACCCAAATCCACCCACCCAAATCCACCCACCCAAATCCACCCACCCAAATCCACCCACCCAAATCCACCCACCCCACCCACCCACCCTATTTTTCTTGGGTTTGCCTTGCATATCGCTCGCCTGCATGGTGCTGCTCCGAGGACTCTTGTGCGAAGGGCTCCTGAGCTGGGCCACGAGTGCCACTGGGGGCCGGGTGGGGGGCGCCGGGTTGGGGGTGGGATTGATCATTGGATTATTTCGGAGATAAAACCCATAGGAAAGCACGGATGAAAAGACGGAGGCCAAAACCAAGGCAGCATTCGATGCGTGGCAGTCTCCAAACTGATGGTCGGCAATTCGGGCCCATCTGCCTTGATCAAGGGATGGTTTGTGCGGGGTGGGTCGTGTACATTTGGGTACAAGGAGGGGGGAGGTGGAGGGAAGGCTGATTTCCCTAGACATCAGACAAGTGGAGGTTTTGGCCCAGTTGCAGTGCCCGGAGTTGCTTTAAGCTCCCCAACCGCGCAAGATCAATCAGATTGTCAGCTGCCCAATGAACATCACCCGTGCCGCAAAACCATTTCCTTAAAGTTTGCATTGCTGACCTTTCCCTACCTCTTGTCAGTAGCTATGTCCTCTGTGAATTCCAATCAGATGTCTTGACCCTTGCATACGTGGCACACACTGGATAAACAACATCATTGCGGTTCTATGTTCAGCATTGACCCCACTAGGTTCACTCCTTTTGACCCAGGGGCCCCAGGCTCCTGGTTCAACGGTGTTGTGGCTCCAAACCACAGCCGAAAGGGAAGAACCAACAGCTTGAAAGTTCACATTCTGTAAAGTGTGTATCAATTCCAACCTGGCACGGGGTTGGAAACTATCCATACATGACCCATATGTGACATGGGCCAACTCCTTGGGTCGTCATGGAACCTTTGACTGAGATGCATAGTGAGGGGTTCCTGGCATCTTTTCCAAGCCCAAGTAAAGAACGCCTTTGACCATGGCACATGTACACACTCAACATTATGGCCTTGGGCCAAAGCCGGATCCGCCAAGGCTCACTGCCACGCTGTTGGCCGCGCTGTTGCAATGGCTGGGAACCATACTGGAGCGCGGACTGATCGGCAGTCCTCAGTTTGCCCTGCCTCAAGGGGGGCGCCCACAAAGGGGGAAATGGCTGATTTGATGTCAGCCAGCAGGGCCAAGAAGGGGCAGGTTTTCGAGGGAGCCAGCATAAGTCCCCTGCCCTCTGAATGGGTCTCGACAAGGGCATGGGCCAATTGGCCAAGCAAACAAAGGCTTGTTCTGCTTCACCTGTTGAGTGCATTGGCAACCAACATGCCACTGAGTTAAAACTCCAAGAAGTATGAAGTCCAGCGAACACAATTGAAAGAACACCAATATATTTTAGGCAGGCTGCTGATCGATATGCTTTGCAAGACCCAGGTTTGAAAGCGAACCCCCACGTGTGACCCACTTGGCTGACTCTGAAAAGGACGCTTAGCTGCCGTGTCATGTGAATGACCTCGAACATGTCAGCTTTTGTGCGCAATATCAATCATTAATCGCTTGATGAGCACCTCCTGCTTTCCCAAACAAACAAGTAGGTGTCCTAACTACATATTAGCACATGTGAGGTTGAAGCTAACTTTTGTTGTCAAATGAATGACCTCCTGCTTGCTTACGCGATTATTACCAGGCTTCATGCGAGTCAGGATTGGCCATCAACACACTGTGTTGTTTTATTGGGCAAGCTCTTTACATAGTACTTAGGTATTCTGTATTGTGGAAGAAAAACTCGTGCAATGTTACTTGTCTTGCCTAACACAGTTTCACACTTTGAGTCAGCCTCTGATGACCGAGTAGACTGGACATGCTTTTTGTTTGAGTTTTGGCGGGTGTCAAGAGCGCCCTTTACAAAGGGCGCCCTTCACATGGTCATGCTTGGACTATTGTTTAGAATTCACCCCGCAAAACTGCCAGCCTGCAAAAAGGAAAGTCGGTGTCTCGCAACTCAAGCGATCAACCCGTTCCCGAAAGCTTGGCTTTGACTCACAAAATCCGGCCGCACGCACAAGTGTCCATGTCGCACGTTCCCTGTTATCCCCCACGGGGAAATCGAGCAGGTATCAAACTATACTCGGCGAATGATGCTTACACAAACCAGCTCAACACACATCCAACTTAACCCTTTGGAAGATCGCTTTTTACCACAAGGAGGGCCCAAATTAGAGTCCGGTGGTTTGCTTCGGGCTGGGCACCACTGCCACCAATCGAGCTCTCCAAAAGTCCCGTCATGGCGACATTCTTTCAACCAAATGTTTTGGCCAAGAACGTCTGGAACACTCACCCCAGCACGCAACAAAGGCTGACAGCTTTTTCGTAACCACCTCACCTCTTCCTTTGCCAGGCGTCGTGGCCCGCTGGCGGGAAAAGGTGGCATCACATAGGTCATGGGCCCCATGTGCTGTCCGCCGTAGACTTGGCCGTTATGAACTTGGCCGTTGTGAACTTGGTATTGCTGCTGCACTGAAGTCTGGCGGGACACCTCGCGTCGGCGAACGACTGAAAGCTTTCGCGAAGTCGAGATCGAAGCCTAGAACGTCGATGGATTTGTAGAGGGCCTCCCATACGAGATCTTGAGTGCCATAAGTTGTGGACCTAAAGGCAACCAAAGTTCGGAAGCTCTCCGCAAAACCTTGACCTTTGGTGACAAGGGAGCTTCTGAATCCCACGACACTTTCTTTCACGGCCAGTTGGTTGCACAACCTCCACAGGTCCATAACCCCTCCCCAACATGACGGGTTCCTTCGATTTCCCCTGTGCGTTCCCTTCCAAAGCACGCTGAAAAAGACTCCGTTTTTGGGAAACACACACAATCACTCACGTGCCGGCTTGCAAACAATTCTAAATGGGGAGAGGGTTTGGAAGGATCAACCAATTCAGCTGTCGCCAAAGCCTTCGTTTTAAAGACTCGCCCTTAGTTTTTGAGGCCGTTTGGTCAATTATTGCTCAAAGCAAAGCAAGCAAGCTGCCTGCCAAGCACAAGGAAAAGCCTGCGCATTCGCGGGGGCATGCAAAATCTACAGACCTGCGTCCCAGCCCCCCAGCCTGCCTGAGGCGGGTGGGCCGAGTCGCCCATGGGTTGATTTGGCCTCAGCCACACACCAACCAGAGCCAGACGGACAAACAGGAGCCACCAAGGACACGAGCACCATGAGGCCAACCGCACCATGGGGCACCCACCCGCCACTCAGCTGACTGTCATTCCGCCAAAGGGCATCCTAGCTTGGGATCATTCCCTTTTCTGGGGAGGCAGATGAGAAGTCGAAATTGCGCGTCAATGCGGACCCCACGTTGATGACAAAGTTTACATCTCAGACTGAGGATGCAAGGGATTGCTTGGAGAGCTTTGACACGTGAAGAGTCTTCAGCTGGCCCAGAACAGCCAATGTGCATGGTGGGTTCCCAATCTTCCATGACATTTGCAAAATTGTTGGTCGCAGTGCGGGATGCCGCGAGGAATTGCTTATTCTGTGACTTAAAGATGATCCTCCAGGATCGGCAGGAGGCCCAGAAAAGGGCTGTTTGCGCAGCATAGTTTTCCTGGGTTCTAGGTTCCATCCTTCCCTCTTTCAGGACCTCACATTCGTTTTGTTCAGACATTGGCAGATCCGTTGAAACCGTGCTCCTGTTGTCTCCCTGCATGTTCAATTCTCACCGGCTTGGATCGATATGCCCAAAGGCGGATCGAGGTGCGGCCGCGTCTGTTGGACGCCACAGGGCATAGGCACCTGCGAAGGTGCTGAGCTGGGCACTCATAAGCTCAATGTGAGCTTGAAGTGGTGAATCGTGGGATGGCTATGTTCTTCGCGCACAGCCATTCTACTATTCACCAAGTCACCTCAGTGGTACAATTACACTTTGTCTTGTCTGGGCGGGGTATCCTGGCTGGTTTGCTCAGGAAACATGCTTAATCTTGCGCCCTGAAGTTCGATTGACATTCTTCATGAGAGAACACAAGTGACAATGTCAATCATTTGACAAGGCTCGCCCTTCTCGGTGTGAAAACAATTTGTCCAAGTAACGCTGTTGGATTCACACCACCCTGTAGGAGCGCCCTCTAGTTGTTTAGGAGCCTGCGGGGTGGGGCGGTTTAGCGATTGATTAGACTGCAGCCAGTTTCGAGTATTTTGATTATTTATGATGTTTTTTTCAGGCAGTTTCCAGCCACAGGCACCTGTTGCTGACGATGCTGGTGATGCTGGGTATGCTGTGCGTGCTGTGCGGCGTTTGCGGGCTGGTGATGCTGGAGATGCTGGAGATGGCGAAGACGCTGTCGGCCAGGCTGGCTGCGTCATTTTGCGACCCACAACGCTTGCAGCTTATTTCTGCAAGTGTGTCTTCGTGTTGTATGAATTTGCATGCGTTCTGCGAGACCGGTGCATTTGATGCATGGTGCAAGCATGTTGTATGCCATTTCGTGCTCAAATATATGCAATTTTGGCGGGGGCATACAGACTACATACAGAAGGCACACATAGACTTTTTTGTCTGAGGCTGCATACATGTTTGGACCTGCGTGACAACCTTCAAATTGCATGTTGTATGCATTTTGCACGCAGAGTGCAAGACAGGTGCATTTGGTTTTGATGTAACTTTAACTCTGAATGGACATTTAATGTGTCTTCTGTTTGGCCTACCCCTTATACAGAATCCGCCGACCCCTTTCTCCAAAGGGGAGGCGCATGGGAAGGGTTTGTATTCGTCTTTGTCTTCGTGATGTTTATCATCACCACTGATGCTGGGTGATGGGTTTGCAGCATCTGGATCATCAGCATTCTACGTTTCAAGCTTGCCGTTAAGCCCGGCTTGGAATGCAGTGCTGCATTTTAGTCATGATTGTTATGATAGCTGTTGCTCATGCTGGGGATGCATACTGATGATTGTCATCAGGTTATCATCACGGTCACTGCTGGTGATGCTGGGGATGCGTAGTGATGATCATCCGGATCATCATGATCATCATAAGCGATGCTGCATCTGATCATCATCATCAATCTTCTTATCATCATCATCAATCTTCTTATCATCATCATGATGGTCATCATCATCTCTTTCTTATTCTTATATACATTTCAAAAGGGACGTTAGACAGCATTGGCGATGCAGAGGAGTGCTACGTCGATAGTTATCATCACAGTCCTCATCCTTATCATCACTATCATCATGGTCATCATCATCTCTTATTAGCCGGCAGTCCTCATCCTTGTCATCATCATCATCATGGTCATCATTGTCTCTTATTAGCCGGCAATCATCCGGATCATCATGATCATCATAAGCGACGCTGCTCTTATCATCATGATCGCTCTTCTCATCATCATCATGATGGTCATCATCATCTCTTTCTTATTCTTATACACATTTCAAAAGGGACGTTAGACAGCATTCACGATGCAGAGGAGTGCTACGATGATATTTATCATCACAGTCCTCATCCTCGTCATCATTATCATCACAGTCATCATCATGATCATCCTTACCATCATCATGATGACGGTCGTCATCATCATCATCATCGCTCTTCTCATCATCATCATAATCATCATCATCGCTTTCTTGTTCTTATATGCATTTCAAAAGTAACGTTAGACACCATTGGAAATGCAGAGGATGCTACGATGACAGTTATCATCACAGTCCTCATCCCTGTCATCAATATCATCATGGTCATCATCGTCTCTTATTAGCCGGCACTGGTGATGCCGAGGATGCTACGATGATATTTATCATCACAGTGCTCATCCTTGTCATCATTATCATCACGGTCATCATCGTCTCTTATTAGCCGGCACTGGTGATGCCGAGGATGCTACGATGATTTTTATCATCACAGCCCTCATCCTTGTCATCATTATCATCACGGTCATCATCATCTCTAATTAGGCGGCACTGGTGATGCAAAGGGTGCTACGATGATAGTTATCATCACAGTCATCATCATGATCATGCTTACCATCATCATGATGACAGTCGTTATCATCATCATCATCGCTCTTCTCATCATCATGATGGTCATCATCATCGCTTTCTTGTTCGTACATGCATTTCAATAGTAACGCTACACACAGTTCGCCATGCAGAGGATGCTACGATGATAGTTATCATCACAGCCCCCATCATTGTCATCTTTATCATCACGGTCATCATCATCTCTTATCAGGCAGCACTGGTGATGCAAAGGGTGCTACGATGATAGTTATCATCACAGTCATCATCGTGATCATCACTTCAAAAGTAACGTTAGACACCATTGGCAATGCAGAGGATGCTACGACGATAGTTACCATCACAGTCCTCATCCTTATTCACTATCATCGTTGTCATCATCATCTCTTATTAGCCGGCACTGGTGATGCCGCGGATATTTATCATTATCATCATGGTCATCATCGTCTCTTATTAGCCGGCAGTGGTGATGCCGAGGATGCTACGATGATAGTTATCATCACAGTCCTCATCCTTGTCATCATTATCATCACGGTCATCATCATCTCTTATTAGGCAGCACTGGTGATGCAAAGGGTGCTACGATGATAGTTATCATCACAGTCATCATCATGATCATGCTTACCATCATCATGATGACGGTCGTCATCATCATCATCATCGCTCTTCTCATCATCATCATGCTGATCATCATCATCTCTTTCTTGTTCTTATATGCACTTCAAAAGTAACGTTAGACACCATTGGCAATGCAGAGGATGCTACGACGATAGTTATCATCACAGTCCTCATCCTTCTCATCACTATCAGCATGGTCATCATCATCTCTTATTGGCCGGCACTGGTGATGCCGAGGAAGCTACGATGATATTTATCATCACAGTCCTCATCCTTGTCATCATTATCATCACGGTCATCATCGTCTCTTCTTAGCCGGCACTGGTGATGCCGAGGATGCTACGATGGTAGTTATCGTCACAGTCCTCATCCTTGTCATCATTATCATCATGGTCATCATGATCTCTTATTAGCCGGCACTGGTGACGCCGAGGATGCTACGATGATATTTATGATCACAGTCCTCATCCTTATCATCACTATCATCATGGTCATCATCATCTCTTATTAGCCGGCACTGGTGATGCTGAGGATGCTGCGATGATCCGCCGACCCCTTCTCCAAAGGGGAGGCGCAGGGGAAAGGTGGCAACAAGATTGTCATCACGATGCTCATCATCATCTCTTTTTTCGACTTCAATTGTAGCATAGATGAACAAGCTAGATGCAAAAGATGCGTGGACTTGATTATCATGATGACTGTTTCCGAAACTTGCTCGGATGAGCACGTGCTTGTTGACAGCTGTTGGAATTGGCTCGCTAGACACATGATCATCATCATTATTCTCACCTTCTATCCGGTATGTCTTTCTTGTGTGGCGCTGTGACTATTATCCTTGTTGCTACTGCTACTGGAGATGTTAAGGATTCGTAGCGACGGTCATCATCGTCAGTGATGATTATCATCATCCTGCTCTGCGCTGCTGGAGGTGCTAGAGATACATGATGACATATCGCTGCTGGAGATGCTACAAGTGCGTCGTGATGATTATCATCCGATTTGAGATGCAAGAGATGCGTGGACATGATTATCATCATATCATCACCTTCTTTGTCATTTTCCTCATCTTTTTCATATACGTTTCAAAAGTGACGTTCGACCCGATTGGAGATGCAGCCGATGCGTAGTCATGCTTATCATCATGAATGCTGGTGATGCTGAGGATGCGTTGTGATGATTATCATCCGATTTGAGAGATGCGTGGACATAACAATTATCATGATGATGATGATCATCATTATGATTATGGTGATGAAAGTGATGATGGTGGTGTTCATCATCAGCATCATGTTCATCAGCAGCATCATCATTTTCATCAGCAAATGTTCTGTGCTCAAAGTTGCCTGAGTCTACGCGGCTGGCTTGTGACTGCAAGCTGATCGGAAGAGGGAATGCTCTGCGGTCTAAACCAGAGCTCGGACAAAAGCAGACAAGGGTCGCCACTTGGTCGTGATGCGCGGCCTAAATCCGGCACCTCTGCATCACCAGCTCGGGCTTGCGGTTTTGCATGACTGTGGGAAACCCTCGCGAAACATCGCGTATATGCAGGGTTTAGGCCATGTGGCTGACATCGTCAGGGTCTGGGGTTGGGCCTGGGTGATGCTTCAGCGGGGCTTGGCCTGCATCATCAAGACTTCCTTCCAAAAAGCCTCTCCACCCAACGAGCACTGTTTTTAACAAGGTATCGGAGGGGTATAAGCGAGGCTCATTTTTGCGCATTTTGGCGCCAAGCGCTGCCGGGCATGCCGGCGATGCTGGGTCCTCACTCTACAAAACGCTGTAAATACCGCCAAAAACTGCTGTGCTGAGCGTTGGGCTGTTGTTCTGTCCGTTTTGCTTTTGCTGTGGCTGGCTCGCGTGCTGCGCGGTCCTTGCTTTTTTCGCTTTGGTTTTCGGGCCTTCTGGCGCGCGCGCGTGACCCCAGCCACAAAACGCTTCTATTTACGGTGTTTTGTTGCATTTGCGTTTCCGGCCTGGCTTGCGGGCTGCTCTTTTTGGGCTGCTTTTTTTGGGTCCTCTGGCGCGCGCGCGCGCGACCCGATGTCAGCCTTCTGGGTTGGGGCCCGGATGGGGCCCAGAAAGCCGGCATTCCCGGCATTATCTGGGGTTAAGGTGGGCAACATGCATAACCTAACCAGCCATATCATAGCACACGCTACGTTTCTCATGCAAAAAACATGACATGACATGGTATAACTTCAAAGAGGCGTAGCCGGCTAGAGGCCGCAGGCCCAGAAAATAAAAAGCCATTAGATTCTTAAGAACACGCATTTTCAAAGGATTTCCCTAGTTAACAAGTTCCGTTTAAAATCCTAACTACATGTTGAGTATATTCACTTGCAAAGGAATACACTTTTTTAAAGAGGAACTTCCATACTTAAGAATGAACATATAAACCATGCACGCCAATAGGACTGAAAGTGCATGTTCCTAATCTTTGTAAGGGGCAGTTAGAAGAAACCAACGAGGCGGTCTTACTGAATTCCGATTGGAATCTAGCTAAACTTTATTTGGAAAGGAAGTCCTATCTAAACGAATCTAAGCATTAGCTGAAGATCACACGTATGCTTGATTTGGTTCCTTATGCAGTTCGATTTTAGACTATGCAAATGTTCAGAAAACTCCTTCGGAAACGCATTCACCAAATTGCAGAATCAAGGGGGGCCTGGTGGGGGGAGCATGGGGTGTGTCTTTCTTTTTAGCGTTTTGATTGTTCTCAAGGTTTCTGTCCCACACTATTCCAAACGATGTCCAAAAAAGTGCACCCCCCATGCAGCGCCGATTGGAGACCATTCTGCTAAGAAGCCTGACCTGAGCCAAACCCAGCAGTGTTGCTCTAGCCATGTTGCAACCCTGCCCATTGAAACACATGCGAAGCAAGTGCAAGTTGAGACTGTGAACCGTCGAGCATTGGTTCTAAACAAATAAGGCTTCGCAGGGATACGGGAACAATTTCATTTCGTTACAGTAGCGTGATCTCTTTGGGGGACCCTTTTTGGGGCTCATGTTAACCTTCATCAGGCCAAGAAATGGTTCTTGGAAAAGTCAAACACCAAACGAAGCCCAGGCTTTCTTCACACACCAATGCAGAGCATTTGGTACAGTAGCAAATACACTAGTGACTCATACTCGACCGACTTTCATGTCACCTTATGTCGCAAGGATCTAAAAGTAAAATCAATCATGCACTTCGCATGCAAAGTTGGATCTGGGAAGCCACACAGGGGCCAACTCTCCCTCTGTCTCTCTGTCTCTAGCTGTTTCCTGAGGAGCCGAAAACCCCGTCACATATCTTGGTTTTTGGGTACTGCTTCCTCCCGCTCTCTCTGACCTCATGCTTTTTGGTTGCTTTCGCTTTCCCCCTGCGAAGCTTGCGGCTTGCCTGGCTGGCCGCGCCGGTCCAATCACTGGGGATCCAGGAGGGGGCCGCGGCAGTCAGCCTCAAATGCGGTTCCGTTCCAGCGAAAGTAATGACCCCATGCGAACAGGGTCATACAGAACTCCAGGTGCATGTTTCTGGTGATCCATTTGGCCAACATCCGGGCAGTATCCATTGCTTTTGTGAATTTGGCTCCAATTTGCCGTTTGACGCTCCTCGTTTGAAAAATAAGGGGACCACCTGCGGCAGTGCAGATATTGGTTTCAAGATGGAAAGGGCAATCTCTGGATCCGGAAGCGTTGCTAACAGGTGCCTTTTGCACACCTGGGCAAAGAAAGGGACCGGATAGTTAGATTCGTCCCTTCCCTGCAGCGGGTCTTCCATGCAGCCCTCTCCCATCGCTTCCAGCCCTCGGATGTTCGGCCATCTTCTACACAAACCAATCAGAGCCAGAGGATGAGGGTGGCACCTTTCTGGCTGCCAACCCTTGTTTACGGCACGCGGGTTCGGCCGAAGCCCAGCTTTGCCAACCGGGCGGTGGCCACAGCTGACTTGTGGCCACAGCCCGCATCGCAGCCATGGGAAGCGGACGCCTGTTGGCCCTTTCGGTACAGTTGCTTTGATCCAGCGCCTTGCCTGGCATTTTCCCTGAAGCAATGCTCAAATGCAAAGGAGCTCCTCAAAAACCGGATACACACCCGAAAACCACAGATTGATCGCTTCTTCATGACCCCACCCGCATACAATGTCGGCCCCTAGGGAGGGAATATGTGTTGCGTGTTGTGATCTAGCCCTGGTAGTGCTTTTATTTCGGAGCTATAGGTTCCCCTGGTCATTCAAGTCAATGTAAACTATTTGGGTACTAGGTAAACCGGGTGTCAACGAACCTCGTAAGAAATCCCGAGAGAGGGCTAGGTGCTGTGTTGGGGTGTGTGACCGACACATAAGCAGCGCCCTTTACTTTGGTTTTACCTTTTGATTATCTTAACACACAGCCCACGGAGGGTGTCGAACATCTTAAAGCCTCCTGCCAGGTGTCATTCCATAGCCGTAGCTCTGGTAGCCCTGGCTTTGACCCATGGTCACCTCAGAAGGTGAAAGGAACGCTGCCAACAAAACCTCCTCATTGAGGGATCCCCTTTTTGGTGCCTGGTGTTCCATTTGCTGGGTAAAGGGGAAAACAAGCGGAAGCCTGACACAGGGTTCCCTCCCACCAAATCTTTCTTTATTTATTCATGTATGTATGTATTGTGTGTTTCCTTTCATGCATGTATTGATGTATTGCGTGCTTCCTTTCATTTATATATGAAAGTTGCTTTGTTCTTTCTTCGTTGTTTTCTTTCTTTTTGCATTTATTTCTTTCATTATGGCTTGTGTTCTGTCTTCATTTCATGCTTTCGTTGTTTCTTTCGTTCTTTCTTCCAGTATTCGGCTTCTCTCTCTCTCTCTCTCCCTCTCTCTGTAGCTGTTTAGTTGGTTATTTCTTGCTTTATTTCCGTTATGCTGAAATTATGTTGTTCTTTCTTTCTGTCCTTCTTTCTTTATCTATTCAAGTATGTGTTTGTCATATACTTGTTGCTTCCGTTTCATTATTTGTTTCTTGCAGTATTTCTTTCTTACGTTCTTAAAATCGGCCCTGCTCCTTGGAATGGAGGTGTACCAGTACCCCCCCCCCTTTCTTTCTTGGTGTGTTTCGGCCCCAACCCATGTTTTGGAATCCCAAACCAAAAGCAACAACAAAGGCTCGAATGAAGCAGCTGCGAGGTTGGAAACATCGGTCCCCAAGAATTAGGGAACCCGGGAACACCTTTAAACTGCTGCGGAGGCCAAAACGCACCTTTGCCATGTCCAAGCATTTTACTCGCTTAATAACGACTGTGATTCCAAACGAGCCTCTGTTTGGCAAGGTCCCAAACATCTATCTCTGCAAGCAAGACACGCTTGCTAGACGCGCTTGCTAAGGAAGCAGCCAGCCGCTAGGACATACAGGCAGGCAAACACAGGCAGCGTTTTGGGTCAAACAATGGTCCTTTTCGCACAAAAGTGCTCCGAATCGTGTCTTTCCACGGGTATAACTTTTGATGTTGCTATATGGGATCACACAAATGTGGTTGTTTTTGTTGCCTCCGGCAAACCAAAGCCCCAGTTTTGGGAACCTGAAAGTGGTCAGCGCGAACATGTCTGCGCCTGAGGCACCGGAGGCCCCACGTAGCCTGGACTAGTTGTCCCGGGCTGTCTTGGCTGCCTGCGGAGCGAGGGAGGGGATCGCCCGTCACGATTGACCACTGGGAAAGCAAAAGGAGCTGCCTGGCTTTGGCAAGTTGATGGTCATGTGGTGAGCGACCACAATATTGACCGTTGTGAGGATGTATCGAACGCAAAGAACATTTTTGGGCGCGGGCTTTAGGGGAATCTATATGAAGCTGTATCTAGTCAACACATACATCAAGTTGCAAATGCATGACCCAACCTGAATCGACAGCAAGCCACAAACTCACACTTCAGGCGACTTTCAAACATCTAGACTCTAGAAGTCGTATCGCCAGCAACTTAACGAACGTCCTCCCTCAACCCCGTCACAAACCTCTCAAACGACGACCGGGGTTGAGAGGCTCCAAACTGGAAAGCCCATACTTAAACTCTCGATAAGGCAAAACATGGAGGCAGCACCCAAAACCCTTTCTACAATATGGTTATGAAGCTTTGCAACCCCCCCAAAACAGGGAGTACACTCTCGCAGTGATTGCTGCTCAGGTGGGGATGACAAGGGCTATCTTCGCTCACGCGTCCTGTTGGTGAAAGCTAGCGTTTCCCTCGAAACATCCTGGGGCGCCAGCAAAGTCGGGTAGGCCCGTGGAGGCAGCGCAGGCATCTTAAGCGCGCATGAGAATGTTGGCTCCACTTTGGGCTGAGTCTTGAAACAAAGTTCGCCTCGCCGCAGCTGCTTGTTTTGCTTACTGGTGCAGGTGTATCCGTCACAGCTGGCAACAAAATCTCTCGATCCTCGCGGCTGCGAGAAGGCGCCTGCGACCCGAATCATACGAGTTCCGTTCTGCGAATGCCGGGGCCATGGCTGGCAAAATGCGACAGGTTTGGGCAATAATTGTCCGAGGGCACGCTACCCCTTTACATGGGTAGATCGACTCTAGTGTCTACTTGGGGCTCCGTCAGCCATGGCGGTCCCTTTCAATGCGCGCAGCTCACTTGTCACACAATCCAGAAAATGTCGAACTTAAAATGGGCTTCTGCAAACTTGCTTTCTGCTGCATGCCATATGTTGAAGGCAGCCTCAAACTCTATCTTTCAAATGGAGAGGATGGATGCAACAAGGCCCCTTGGGTTAGTGGCCAAGAGAAACGAGAGCTGACCTGCTTGGCCCGGCCACTAAAACTACACGGACTTCAAGCCAAACCCGTTCTAGAAGCTCGTGTATTCCCGGCCATGTCCCTAGACAGGAAACATCACCTTCAGCAAACGGAAGTGGCAAAGCTTACAAGAGCTCTGGTGGAACCTGCCGCGGAACCCCTCATTTTGTGAAGCGAGGGTACAGATTTCCCCGTTGAGTCGGCGGATGGCAAGGGCGCCACCCTTGCGGGCAACACGTCCAGGCTGGCCGCAGCAGCTGCCTCGGGCTAGGGCAACCACGCCCTTAACGGGGAAGCCGAACAGTGGATTCTCTTGTTATTTGTTTTGAAGGGGTCCATCAAACGAGAAACAACCAATATCTAGCCGAGTTGTCTGGCTCAGAGAAGACTGTGGTTGAACATATGTGTTGAGCGGGAGAAAACCGATTGATGTTGCCGGTGCCCACAACGCTGCCAGAATTCATGCGGGCCAATGGAACATCGCTTGATGACATGGTCCTTCCTTTCGGCGTCAGGTGACGGCACCAACTTTCCGCGACAGAACGTATGACATCGCGCCTTTCCACAAAAGTGGTTTTCCAGAGCTTGTGAACCGACGTCAAAAGGGCAGCTGTCTAAATGTTGATCCCCTATTCTTTGGACATCTGTGGACCCATCGCTCTTTTGAGAAACAACTCAATTATCGGTGCTTCGGACATTTTCTGAAAGTAAACACCCTGAAAAACATGGAGAACGACTGCAAGAACAGCAGCCTTTCTAGCCAGAAGAGTCAGAGTTGGATGTGGCCACGCTCTATTTGGTCTACCTTCCCAAGAGGCATCAGCTGCCAACAACTGCAGCATTCAGCGTCACTGAGCAACACAAGGATTGCAGATTCAGACCATTTCCCGTCCCAGCTTAAACTAGAACACCATGACACAACTTCATGCTGTCCACCTGAGAGAGAAAGGGTTGGATCATTTCGTGTAGCAACAGCCGAGCTGCAGAGGCAATACTGGCTGACGGTCCTTCTTGAATATCTGGTGCCAGTCCCTCCCGACCCTCAAGAGGCAGAGGGAAAGAACACGTAAGGAACTTTGGCGAATAAACACGGGTGCCTCAGAGTTGCGGACCCTCTGGCTGGAATTGAACAGGAAGAACCAAATCAAGTTTAGGGTGTCTAACATTAGGCCCAGCTTCCAGCAGCAGCTCAGGGCATGCTTCAAGTCCAAGAAAGCTGGAGAAATGATGCTTGGCCTTTTTTTATCCTTCAGGGGCCAGAAAAAATATGAACGCTTTAAGCTCCCAAACCACTCCTGTTGCCAAGCGGTACAGCCATTTCCCACTAGTTAGTGTTCCACTAATGGCATGATCCAGAAACTTGGAGAGTTACACATAGCCTCCGTAGCCTCAGGTGGGTAGGTGTGCTCGCTTCATAGCTGAGGGTCTCGCCCCAATGGCGAGGCCCCGTCTGCTAAGGACCTGAAGTGCAATCGCCCGGGATATACGCATGCGTTTGGACTCTGCCTGGTCGACCAAATTATGTTTGCTGTTTCATGTATGTTCCCCCAGAAACATCACCCCCACAGGAAACTCCTTCAAAATGGCCAAAAAGAAACCGTCACTTGAAAATCAGAGGGTCCCCATGTTTCTACGAATAACCACCGGGAGTTGGTGCTGGGAATCTAAATGAGGCTTCCCTGAACAAGCGCCTTCATGGGTGAGGTCGCCAAAAAAACTCCTTTGTGAGATTGCCGAAAAACTTTCGGTTCCTCGAGGGGAGCAAAACCCACAAGTCGCAGCACGGAATAGCCAAAGATTCAAACAAGGACCCTGCCCAAATCGTGGCTTTACATTCCCCCCTGCTTCCAAGGGATCCTTCTTTCCGAAACCTGCCGCAAAACGGTTTGTGTCTGCAATAGAGGGGTCCAGCAGTAAAACTAGGAAAGCGCCATGCACTATGCGGAGACCTTCAGAAAGATCTGACTCTTTATCCAAGTAGACAACCATCCTTCGCCGCTCAAATAAGCCACAGGCTTCAACAGCATGCTGCTATGACCTTTAACAATTCGCGGCACAAAAGCATCAACTGACGACACATGCAGGGTGTTGCGAACAAATGTCATGCAAGCCAGTCGTCACGAATAAACGAGAAACCAATCAAATGGGAATCTGCACGAGTTTGGGTCCTTCAAAAGGCTGCTGAGTTTGAAACAACTAAATCGGCTGAGTGTCAAAGGTAGGGAAACCTTCTAAAAAAAAAAGTTGAAGAAACAACTTGCAATTATGTAGTCCAGGTTTTCACCACGACACGTTAGAAAAGCGGTCCAACTGGTTCTGACACCTCTTTGCAGTTTCAACACATTAATTTCAGAGTTTACCATAATTTGTTCGGCCCATAAAATAGATGTTGTCTTTGTGGTGTCCCTTCAAACACTATCCAAAAGGTCCCCAGATTCAGGAGCAAGTTCCAACTCGCTGTGCTTGCCGTGGATTTCCTGTGCCGAGCCTCGATCTCTGAAGCTGGCGGCGTGTAGCAGCTGCCAGCCTCTCGCAGGATTTGCTTGGGAACCATGTAGAATGTTCCGGGGGAAAAGGACTATGTATTGAACCGTACATCACAAATGCAAAAAGGAAGATGAACGTCAACCATGGGCCACGGGTCAGCAATACATTAGGGAAACCTTAACTAGAACATCAAAACACACATATATTGATGTATACGGATGTGTGTACATGTATGTATAATATGCAGACCCTGTGGCTGTCCAGAAACTTCATTCTGTCCAAAAGTGGCTCCCTTGCCTTAGGGCATAGAAGAATCTGGCTGCAGGCGGCGGCACACGAAGACTACCCGGGCTCGCCCCCAAATGAAACAAAGGTGTCTGGACTATTTCCTAAAAGCAGGCCGGTTTAAAACGGAAACAATGCCAAAGGGAATGGGAACCACTGCCTGGAGCCTCGGTACCTAAACGCAAACAGCCCATTTTTCAAGGGTCAGGGGCACTCCAAGTCAGTACTCCAGCCACTGGAGCTGGAGAACTGGAGGCCTTGGGATATCGATGCGTGGGAGGGATGGTTCTCAAAAAGCAAACCGAGCCCCCCAATACGCCAAGCAATGGGGAAGCAACTTTGCTGAGTTGCCTAGAGTACGCCTCACTTATATTTGACTTCTGTCCTAGAGTGAGCTGCAATTCTTGCCCAGGCGAAGTCAACAGATGAACCAAATGCACATAGATGCGCTGGGCAAAGGTGTATTCCGTGTCGCAGATAGAACGCAGTTTGCCTTTGGCAATCTTTGTGGCAGAATCTTGGCATAACTGCAAGGGGAGTCCTTCCCGAGGCCTCTCGCGTGGAGAGGCGGAGGGCCACACAGGCAGCGGCCCAGAGCAGCAGCCTGGCTCTCACGCGTGCGGCTTAGGCCGACCGGGCGGGGGGCCAGTCCGAACGGAAACAACAGCCGGGTGATTCGTGACTTTGTTGGTTCCCCGTCTGACAGGATTTTAAGCGACATCCGACCTCCACAACCAGCCTGCCCGAAGACCGAGGCTGTGACAGACACAGATGTGACTGAGCTTGCCTGACAGACTGCAGCTCTGACAGAACCTGTGACACAGCCGGAAGCTGAGGCTCCCGCCAATGGCCGGGCCAGCCACGGCAGCCCGATGCTTGGCTTGCCAGGCCAAGTGGCTGCAGAGCTGGAAGTGAAGGCCTTTGAGGTACTGTGTTTTGGTTTGCCTTGAAGTGTTGTGTTTGTCCGAGTGAGTGAGTCGGCACCGAAATGCGCGAGCTGGTTTTCAAGGACCGCGCTGGCTTAATCCAGAACACCCACTATAAAAGGAGTTCCAACCCAACTAGTTGCCCCAGAATACGATGCTCGGCCCTCCTCAGCTTGGAGGTCCGGGGTAATTCCGAAGTGCTCATGGCTTTCCAAGTGTGCCCATGGATCTATCAACACGGTTTGGTGCACAACCGTCTCACTTTCCACACGGGTTGCAGAACTCCACTTTCGCTGTTCAAAGTGGAGGCTTATCCAATCCCCAAGGATTGTTTATGAACAACCCAAATTTTGGTCTGGGGCCCGTTTGCTCGACTCCGTGGGCCCCATATTTTAGAAGGCACCAAATCACACCAGGGTGCCTCTAACAGGGGCGGCAGCTTCACCTACCCCTAATTCTTGACCCTGGTGGGCCCAGCATTCCAAGTAAAACCACCTGTAGCTTGACTCAAATTGGCCGGACCCCGCTCCAGGCTTCACTCACAGGACCCGAGGCCTCTGCGCAACCAACTGGAGTTTTATTGGGTGCATTCAGGGACTGTTTGAAGCCCTCTTCCTTTCTGAGTGGGTTGGCCACAAGTCTAACCTTTTTGTTTGCCACTAAATCTGTCTTCCCAGAAAGTTCGAGGACGGGAGTGAGTGGCTACGTGTCAGTTGCTTGATTGAAACATGTTAATTGACACGCTCCCAAAGCAAGCCTCGTTTCGTGTTGAGTTCGAAAAACAAGCCCTGCAAAGTATCATCCTGGCCTGCATCGGTGTCTTGGCCGGCGCCAGAGGCACATGGCGCGAGAGGCACAGGCGGAAACTCCGATCCCAAGCTCTGGACCAAAAGCACGTTGCAAAAGTGCAAAAGCAAAGAAACAAATCTGATGGCTCTATGCGAGGTTCGGCAAGACCGTGTCTTGTCTCGTGGCCTCCATCGGTTGCTTTGCGAGCCTGCGGTTGGTCGTCGGAAGCCAGGGTTGCCATGACATGAGCAGCTAGTTGCTTTGACTTGACAGAGAGAATCAAGGAATCCTGTCAAGGTATATCAAGGCTGGCGCCCACCCCTAGGAACCCACTCAATGGGGGCCTCCTTGGAATGGTTGAAACAAGAAGCAGTGGAAGAAACCTGAGCCACGGTAAACCAAAATACTGCACTCCAAAAAACGACTCCTGCTCGGTTTTATAGTGGTCCCGCTACAAGAAGCCAAGTGAAGAACTGCTCTCAAGTAGCATCTACTTGGTGACTTGGATTCGCGGTGGCGAATTTGACACCCAGTTGTGGTTGGAATCAAATTGGCAAAGCAAGCCAAACCTCCAAACCACCGAGCGTACTCCCAGCCCCAGCTATAGGGTAAGGGGCTGTCGCAAAACCCTCTCGCCATCCCCAACGAAACGATCCTTTTCTGCCAGCGTCGCGACTCTCGATTTCCGTCGGTTGTGAACCGGATGATGTCATGGGTCAAATAATCAGTTCCTGGAGCAAAATCTGAGTGCAATCTGACAAGGCAACCGAATTGTCGTGTGCGATTCAAGGGAAAGCCAACTTGTTTCGACACATAATCATCCACAAGTTACCTGCCCAGCAACAGGTCACTCCGTATACACATAAGTTGAAGCAACCTGAACAATAATTACCCACAACTTGAAACTGGCTTCCACACTACCCTTAGGTCACTCCTCAGCATTTGTACCTTCCGAGTCTTATGCTTTATGCCAAAGGGTCCGCTTCAGGCCGCGCTCTTTGCCGCGGCCTGGCTCAGAAACGGATGGTAAAAACGCGGGCCGGAAACAAAGAAACCGAAGAAACATAGGAATGAAGCACACAGCACAACACAACAAAGTGACACATACAAGCAAGCAAACAACAAACAAACCAAGACAAACACAAACAGGCAAGCAAACAAACTAACATGCAAGGTTCCTACCAAGCAAATATGCAAGCATACGATGACGTTCCTTTTGGAAAAGGAGCGTGTTTTTCCATGGTTGGCGCAAGGATGTCTATGCCGTGCAGCTTGTCAAAGGGGAAGTTGACAGCTATCGAGCACCTTGCTATGCAGTGCGTCTGCCGACACTTCTTGTAACCAACGCCCACAATGCCCTCGTCTATACCCACCCAACCCTTTAGACAAACGTACAGGTTTCCTGAAAGGGACACCTCCCACGATCAAGTGTTTCAGTCGTGGTTAAGTATGAACTCTAAGAGGTAGGGGCCTCAAACATCGGGCGATAATTATTCTGGTGGTTGTCAACAATGAGGTGTGGTTGCTCCTGCTCCTTTGACTCCCGGCGCAGCCGAAGGTCGGCAAAAACTCCGAAACTCGGCACTCAGGGCGCCCCGGGGCCCAGCTGAACGCCACACTTCCCACGCCTTGGATGCAGCCTTGGATGCGACGGCCGCCTAGGCTTGAAAGCCCTCTGGCCACCCATTTCTCATCTCTTTTTGTCGATCCATCTGTGGTGGGTGGGTCGGAATTGGAAACAAGCAAACCTCAGCTTCGGAACTTCTCACTAGTCTGCTCGGATCGGAGTGTTTCCGGGGGCGAAAGCGTATGAGATTTCTGTTGAGATCTGTTAAACTCTACGCCAAGACATACCCAAGAAAGTACAAGACGCCAAAGGAAGTCAATTTTGGGTTGGGGCTCCAACTGATGCACCTGTTCTAGGCCATACGGCTTTGCAAACCGACCTCAGTTGCCACTAATACTGGTCAGAACTTCGAAGAGGGCTTGCTGCTGGGGGAATCTCCAAGATTGAAAAGGTTATAAAACACCTCATTTCAATGGGCTTCTCGTGGTTTAATTGTGACCCATACCTATATGGCGTGATTGCGTTGCCAGTAGAAGCACAAGCACGAAGCGCAGGTGCTCGCCTCAAACTAGCCTGGCTTCTACCTGTTGCATACCCTAAGCAAAGGTCACACGGTGGAACCAACCATTATACGACAAGGCAACGCCAAAGAGTGGGCAATGAAAGCAAGGATGCTTGCGGGCAAACTGGCTGCGAAGGGGTTGTGCACGTAAGTAGAACCAAACAGCAACGGACTTCTGCTGTCTCTCAATTAGAAAAGTCCACAGTGAATCGCCCGGTACATGTCCGTTGAACCTGCGTACGCGCAGACACACCTCGGTTGCTTTCTGCTCCCCTGCTGAAAGTTTAACTTTTAGTGGTTTAATGGAAAACCCATTAGTTAAAGTCCTACCAAAGACATGCGCACAGACACAGACACCAAGCCCGGAAGTCCCATCATTCGGCCCCGGGCCATGCTCTTGGAAGTGATCGCCCCTGTGTTTTGCCTGCGCACCACCAGCAAAGACAAGCGCGGTGATGTGTGTGTTTTGTTGTTTTTGGTGGTTGGTGCTGTTTGTTTCTGGTTGTTGTTGGTTATTAGGTTGCTGTTGTTGGTGTTGCTTGCGAGTTGTGTTGTTGGATTGTTCTCGGGGGAAAGAAAGTACAACGGTCAAACCAATAGCCAATGACTGAACTATTTTGAGTTTCAGGGCTTCCCTACTAGCACGAGCATCACAGGTACAACTTGGTCGAATTGGATGATGCAACAAAAGCGGAATTCCGAAAAGAACGAGAACAACATCGAACTCGTTCGGACTCTCAAAGTCTCCATGTCAGCTCGCCCTGGATTCTCGATCCAAAACTCCGAACGGATGGGTCCATGGTCCGCAAGTCTACAAGTTTGGAGGTGCCAGGTCCATCCATCGAGCACAAAGATCATACTGCGCACCGCTGCGGGATTCCCGGAGATTAAACAAAAAAAACTGGCCCTCCGGAAACTGCGGCTTTGTTGCAGGCGGGAGGGTGTCGCAAGATGGCGAACCTTTTCTGGATGTTGCTTGAAGGGAAATCAAATAAAAGACAAACAAAAACACAAGCTTTTGGGACACACCCCAATGGCTATGCGGTGTCAACTGGATGGCTTATCAAGGAGATCCACAGCAAGCCCATCGAACAGGAGGAAGGCCACCCAGTCTCTGAAAGCCCTTTAGAGTGTTGATAACCACCATTTTTGTGTCCGACCTCCTTGCGTCATGCTCCTGCGTGTTTGCTTTTTGTTTCTGTCTCATTGCAAAACCTCCAACTCTCACTTCCGATAGCAGTCAGAAGTACCCATCCAACACATGGACCAAACAATTCCTGGGGCCCGGTTGGCAGCCGATTGGTTTAGTGGGTCGCCCGAAACATGAATCTAGCTAAGCACTTCGAAAGACACACGATCCTTGTTAAAGCCATCCAAATGGGACGCCCTCTTTTTTGGGACACCCATGTGGGGGTGCCGCCGCGGACTACCTGCCTCTTGTTGGGCCCCTCGTCCGAGCCCTCCAGGGGTCGCTTCACCTTGGCCCCGACTGCGGAAGCACCCCTGGTGCGAACAGGCAGCAGGCAGGAAAGCATGAAGCAGCAAGTCCCAAAAGCTGAATCAACAGGTACGGGATTGAAAGGTGCAACACAGCCAAAATACCGATAAAAAGTAGCAGCGGACACTCACAGGACAAGGCTATGTGGAATGTTTATGTTTATGTTGGGTGCATCCGAGTACAAGGATCCGAAACAATGCCAGCAAGATGTGTCCAATGCCTCAATCGAAGGTCCTTCATCAAGTGTGAGCTGATTTGATTCCAGAGTGAGATCGCCTGACTTGCGGCAGAACCGCAGAGACCACTTGATGTCCTTCGTCTGCGCTCAAGGCTGGAACCAACTCCACTGTCAATGCCTGCACAATGTGGCCTCTTGAGCGCGTACTCCGGAGCTCTGCCTATGTTGGCACCTGCTCATAAACTCGTAAGGGAACCACCATTGATCCTACTTACATCATAGAGATGTTGCCAAGGCGACCAAACCACCCCGCGGCCCCAAAACACTTCCTTTTCTGGTCTATTCCTTTCTTGTCTTTATCAAATGCGCCGGTTTGAGGTCTCCAAAAGGGGGTTGTTCCTCGGCTACTTACTTGGCTGGGCAAAAGACCTGACAGGGGTCTTCGTATTTCCCGCCCAGCCCACACCTTGCGCAATCCAAGTCGGGCCATACAACTGATAACATGACCGAGTTGTTTATTGTTGAACATCCCTTCCACGTTGGTTGCCTTTCATGTATCAAACATAACCTCTGTTTGAGCACCCGAGAAGCGCTTCAACTCGCTCCAAGCGCCCTGCACCGCCGGCATCCGGCCTCAAGTCTCGCACCCCCGACCAGTTGCTTCTTCCAACTAGTCTACTGGTCTAGTTACAATTTCCGCCTGTAGAAGTCATGCTGTTCCGCCAAGACTGCGCCATTTGAGGCACCATCATTAAAATTGCCAAGAAGATGCAATCATTGATCTTCCAAACAGCAAAATATATACGGACCCTGGCCCTGTTTATGTAGATAGCGACAAAACAAGCAACGTGACCGGGTGGCAAGTTGATGCAGCAGCACCTGCCTGAAGGAAGGAATGAACTGTGAAACAGTTGAAAACCGGCTTGGGCAATTCAACCCACTCACGCGCAAACAACCCCTGCATTGGGCTCCCCTCTCAAGGGAACCAGGGTCACCCAACCCTGCTGCGTACACTCCAAAGACTGTGAACCAACGTGACTTGTGCAAAGAAAGAAAGATACAACAGGAAACCACTTGACACCTAGAGGAATCTCCTTTTTGCAAGCTCCTTTTTTTGGGATCCCCTGCAAAGCTGTTGCTACTTCACGGGGAACTCTCGCCATGTTCCAACTACCGTTGTGTGATTTAACCAAAGAGCAACCAAGGATGGCCTATGACATGTGACATATGAAATATGGGATCTGACATATGCTATATGATATGTTTTAATGTTGACCCTGTATTAATAATCCACCCCTATTTAGTCCGGTCCGGCTGACCCCCCCCAATACTAAACAATTCATATCTCAGAAAAACCACCCCAAATAAAAAATGATGCCAAAAAAACAAATTAGACCGGTGCCTCCCCCAGGTCTCATTTCCCCCACTGCTTCTTGAGCTCAAAAGGAAGCCCCAGCAATACTAAATCAAATGGAAACTCAATTCCAGATCTCAAAAGGAAGCCCCAGCAATACTAAATCAAGTGGAAACTCAATTCCAGATCTCAAAAGGAAGCCCCAGCAATACTAAATCAAATGGAAACTCAATTCCAGATCTGAAAAGGAAGCCCCAGCAATACTAAATCAAATGGAAACTCAATTCCAGATCTCAAAAGGAAGCCCCAGCAATACTAAATCAAATGGAAACTCAATTCCAGATCTCAAAAGGAAGCCCCAGCAATACTAAATCTAATGGAAACTCAGTTCCAAATCTCAAAAGGAAGCTCCAGGAATACTAAATCAAATGGAAACTCAATTCCAGATCTCAAAAGGGAGCTCCAGCAATACCAAACAAATGGAAACTCAACTCCAGATTATTTAGGGGGGGGGGGGTCAACATTACACAGGATAATGGTATATGAAGTACAACATGTGTATATGATATGTGATGCGTGATGTCTCGTATGTCAGTCATGATAGATTTTATTGGTGAGTAGCAACGCCCCGTAGCAACGCCCCGACACCTGAAACTAAAGGCCTTAGCCGCCTCAAGCGCTGGCTGTCTTCGCCACCGGGTGCTCGAATTTGGCTCACACAAGCGAGCTCTGCGCGGCCCGTCGAAAGGCAGAGACGGCGGCTGCTTTTTGCGTCGTTCGGACAAAGCTAGCCGATACTTCTTGAGAGCTTTTCAGACACGCGCTAGCAGCTGGCCTGCAGAGGGGCAGGTAATTGACCTAGACCCGAAACCTACACCATAAACCTGAACCCTAAACCGAAACCTAAACCCTAAACCTAAACCTGAACCCTAAACCAAAACCTAGACCCTAAACCTAAACCTGAACCCTAAACCAAAACCTAGACCCTAGATCCTAAACCTAAACCCTAAACCTAAACAAGCTTCAGGGACTAAGTGTCCAGCACTGCAGCGGCTTCTGTTGCTGCATCCCTGCGGAGGGGGTGGGCCAGGGACATGGATCAAATGGTTGTTTGAAATCACGTGGAGGAAAGTGCAAGAAGGCTCACCGCTGAGCTGCGCCCGATGTTCATGCACTGATGCTGAAGAAATGATAGACGTATGATGTTGACACAAGGCTGGAGAACAGCAATGTTCGGGCACCCATGTTAGCACCAGAATGCCCAATATAGCAGCGCGGGATCACATGAGGACACACACACAAACCCCTGATGATAAAGCGTGTTGCGAGTGGCAGTACTTTAAAAACCGAAAAGCGACCAAAAACAATGGGGGAGGGGGACAGCAAACAGCAGCATGCATTATTCTCCCTGCGAGTTGTGGCATCCTTCAAGTTGTGTGATGGTCAGTGTGCCCTAGTGGGGGTGACCCAAAATTAGGGGGAGGCGGGGACTATTTGCTTTCTGTTTAGCTTCCCCATAGATACCTCTCCAAACTCGTCCGGGTGCATCTTTAGCTGAGACACCAACCCAAAGCATCCGGTAGGAAGCCTGGCGAATCCATGGGAAGTAACAAATTTGAATTGTGGTGCACTGGATTGTATACTATGTATATCAATGTGCACGGTCCACGTGAGCACCAATCCCTATCGGGGAGGGCGAGGCCTTTCTCGTCTGACTTGCAACGTCAAGCAGTGCCTTGTGACATGTTCTCCGGACGAAATCTGCGGAATCGGAATGTCCCTCAAGTTTGTGGCTGGACCGGGCCTCTTGCTTCCTCTGGAAGTCCCTGGATTTCAGTATTTGAGGCACTTTCCGAGCCCTGCCAGGCCATGGGTCATTTTACAGCTCCGCGGGTATCCGCAGCAGCCCCAGCTGCCGCTTCAACTCCTTGGCGCGGACGTAGTCCTCCGCCGTCACCGCAGAGGCCTGGCACCGAGCTTTCCGGCAGAGCTATCATTCCAACGCCTGAAATACGAAAATTCCGCCAAGGACATGGTGAGCTCGTGTTACTCTTAAGGGTCTATAGATATATATATATATATATTGGCATGGGTTCTGGAGGCATGGCTGTACGGACGATTTATATGCCTACAAGCTACTTGAAAAATAACGTCGTGGAAGGAAGGGTAGCCGAGGGGCCTGCCGCATTTTGGTTCTGCGTTCCACAAGGAAAACACCCTGCTTGCAGGTTTCCTGATGTCACAAACCAAGTCACGACTCTAATTGTTGGACCCACCCAAAAGGCTGGTTCTCCAGCTTCTTTTCAGGCAAACAAATCGACACCAACATATGTATATATATATATACATATATACAATTTTGTCGAGCCAAAGTTAGTATTCGTTGTGCTCCCCTGACATTTACTTTTGGGGAGTCACCCCCCACAAAAACCCCCGCGACTTCAACATTGACCGCAGCGTGTTGCCTTTGCCACTTCAGCAGCGCCCAAAGCCCCATCATCGTTTCTATGCGGTGTATGTAGGTCTTGCCCCAAACCGTATTGTTGATTACAGCCAGACTGCCTGCGCCAACTGCCGACGACTTTGGTGGCTGTTGGGCCTACAGTGGTGTTGGGTGTCAAAACTGAAGGAGTTTGGATGGGAATGTTATAGGATCCCAATGAAGGGACGGGGTTTCCATAATTATTGGATTCCTTGTGGCTTCTTGCAGAAAAGAAGCAAGCGACGGCAATATGGTGCGCGGTTCTTGAGACTGATAAACTCATAAAAGGACGCTATAATTGTAATGTTGGCAAGGGGACCATTGAGGCATAATCGTCCATCTATTGGTGCCGAGTGCTTGTCACCTGGTGTTGATGCCGTAGAGCAGGCAGGATCATGCGAAACAGCACGGGAGCGCATTTTCCTACCTTTCAGCTCGTGGGCCTAAAGGCCAGTCGGGGATTGTTTCCCTCATGCAAACGCTAACATGTTCACACAGCTCCAAAATAGAGCCAATTTCTGTTGACAAGGCAGCACTTCTGCTTGTTGAACTTTTAGGGGATCTGGATGTTCCCGCTCGCCATGCCAGGTCGATGGCCAGCCGCTTCTCCGACGGTGCCTTTGGTGCTCCCGCTCTGTGGATGTGGTCATGCAGGGAGCGGCAGTCGGTCATGAGGTGGAAGTCCATCACGCCCGACTCGGACTTCTGGAAACTGCTCCACAGGTCCCGCAGGAACAGCATGCGCCGAAGCCTCGCAACACGCCATAGTCTCACCCGCAAACGTGGACCGGCAGGTCCTCTTGCACACCTTGCTCATCCAGGTCAAGGGACTGGCTGGGCCTCCCTCCTTGTTCAGGACGTCCTTGTCCGCCATGAAGATCATGACCCCGAGCTGCGAGCCGGTCAGGAACTTTCCCTCTCATTCTTCATCGCGTTCACCTTCCAGTTCCACGTTTCCCCAGGCCGCATCGTGGTAGGCGATCAAGATCTCCCGGCCCGGTCGAATCTTCCGAAGGGTGATGCCTTCGCCCTGGAACTTTCCGGCTTGGGTCACCAGAGCGTTGGTCTCCTTGAGGTGCTTGATGCGGGGCGCGTTCTGATGACGTTGTGCTTCCGCCACTCTTATCTGGAGGTCAGGTCTGGATTGCAGCGCGAGCCAGCTGAGACTTCCCACCACCGTGCGGTTGTCCGCCTTCAGCTCGCCGTCCACCTCCTTTTCTTCATCTGCCTCCTTGTCAAAGTCCAACCTCTGAAGCCGCCCATCAATGTAGTCCTTCTGTGTGATGGTGATCGTGCCCTTCTCCACGTCCAGGTCGTGGTGACTCCCGACATAGTCGAAGTCCCCAAAGTTCCACTCGTCAATGGGGAACATCCGCGTCCAGTTTCTGGCGGACCGCCTCGTTGATAGCCTTCCGACCAGCCAGGAGCAAGTCGTCCACGTGAGACAGCAGGGCCCGGACCTCACCATCCAGGGTCCGGAATTCGAAGACGCAGGGGTCGATGAGGTTGTGCTTCACCACCAGCGTCTCCCCCTCCACCTCCAAGTCCTTGGAAAGTTTCTCCCACCAAAGCCTTGACCTCGTAGAGAGCCCGAACACCCCCTTTTCAATGGATACGAGCTGGTGGGGTTCCAGGCCCGGAATCCCCCTCTTCGGCTGGCGGAAGTAGAGATTGCGTCCCGCCGGGATGCCGTTCAAGAAAGCAGCCTGCACATCCGCGGCGCAGACCTCCCAGTCCTCGTTGAGCGACTTCTGCAACGTCAACATGAGGCTGGTCCTCGTCGCAGTCGGGGCGTCACATTGCCTCTCCACCTTCCCGATGTCCGGGTCCATGTGTCCACCGACACAGAGGCGCGCCTTCGGCTTACAAGGAATTCCAGCATCCGGCGCGGCCTTGCTATAGCGGCAGTTCAGGATCCGGTCGTTCGCCACATTCTCCCGGACCCAGTTAGACTCCGCGATCGAGAGCGGTCGCACGGCCGTGCTCCTGCCACTGCTTCACCTCTGCCTCCACGTAGAGGTGCTTCTCCTCCTCGGGAATGCGCTGCCAGGGGAGCTCCTTCTCCAAAGCCTTGTCCTTGGACTTCTCGCTGCTGCCCCGTTTAACCATCATCACTTCTCGCACGGCAGACTTGCGTGCAGAGGAAGCCCGTCCAGAACCTTTCGCTGAGGAGGACCGCCGGATCTTCTGCATTGGCTGCGGCACGTCGTCCAGACTCTTCCTCCGCCTTGTGAAACCCCGCCTCTCATCCATCACCGTGTCCTCATTCGTAGGATCCACTTCCTCCGCCTCGAGCTGAATCTGCTTGAAGGTCTCCACGTCAACTCCCTGCGCCTCGATGAATTCCTGCAAGTCTTGGTTCCGCATCACCGCATCCACCTCGGCCAGGGATGTCTTCAGGCGGAACAGGGCGTTGACCTCCTCATGATCAGCTGGTCGAAGATGCTCTCGGGCGCAGAGCAAACACCGGCCGCCCTGACTGAGCCAGATGTTATTCCCCTCATATCCTATCACCGAGCAAGGGCCGAACCAGCGTCCAACCGCTTTGGTGCGCTTTGGTGCCCGATACTCCCGGTAGTAGTACGCCAGGTCCCCCAGCGCGAACTCGTGCTTCTGAATGCCTTGGCTCCCATCCGGATGGCGTTGATTCGCGACATCTTGGTCACCTTAAGGGTCTCGAAGGAGTCCGGCTCCTCCATGATGTCCCCCACCTCCCGAGGCATTGAACCGAAGACCCATTGCCGAGGAGCACAACCATCCCGGTTCCGCAAGCAGTTCTTGGCACCGTTCACTGCCGTGATGCTAAGGGATACTTCGCTTGGCAGGATCACCTCGTGCTTGCAGGTCTTCTCCCAGATGGCTTTCCAACTTGCGTTGCGCCGCTCCACCAGTCCTCCTTGCCAATGCGCCTGGGCCGCGATGCTCCGGATGTGCGCGCCAGTGTCGCCATGCTGAGGAACTGGTCTTTGAGCCCGCTGTCCAAATCGATGAGGATGAACCGTGGGTGACCCGCCCAGGAGGCCCAATACATGTGGTATGCCTGCGTGATGTCCGCCGAAGTTGTGCTCTGCAGAGGGCACACCACATGATAGGTGGATCCCATGTCCACCATGCTCAGCGCCTTCACCTTGTTCCCGGCAGAGTCACCGAAGTGGATCACGTCCATAGCGAGCGCCTCTCCGAAGTCCATCAGCGTAGCTGGTCGAGCTGGACGTCGGGTTCCGGGCTTCGTACATCTGCTGCACGTCTGACACTTCAGGCACTTCGCAGCTCGGATAAGATGTTCATCCGCGTCCGAGTACTTCAGCTGGCGGGCTAGCTCGACGTTGGGCGGGTGCCCGAGGATCTGGTGCAGCTTCTTGCAGATTGCCGCCCACTTGGCCGGGATCTGCTCACTGAAGGTGATGCCACGCGAGCCCTGCCATTCCTCATCTGGAACCAGCTCTGTCTCATCGAGACCCGGTTCGTCCTTCGGGGGCCCGCCCCCGGTCTTGGCCACCGCAAAGGCCGTGTGCTCTCCGGGGGTCGCCGTCGTCTTCAGGTAGGCCTTCAGGACGCCGCGGGCGAACCGCCATGGGTAGTGAGCTGTCGCCTCGCTGAAGTAGTCCGTGGTCGAACTGGTTATACCCACCGAGGAAAGCAACGCTCTCTCGTCGCTCTCCGAGATCCCCATCTTGTCCAAATAGGCCCAAGCCTTCACCAGTGGGGGAAGCCTGGAGCCGCAGGATCATCCTCTCATATTCCATGTTATAGTCCCGCATGGTGTGCTCCGGTCGCCGCTTGAACTTCCTGAAGAACTCCGTCATCACCCTGCCAACCTTGGCGAGCTCCAGGTCCAAGAATCGAGTCCTGATCCATTCCTGGAAGTACTCCACGCCCTCGGCCGTCGCCAGTCGGTCCACTCCTCCGAGAAGCTCCATGCTCGCCCACTGAGTGCTGAATAAAGGGCGAGTGCTCGTTGTTCCGGCGGTAGTCGTGTGCAGCGTAGCCAAACCTGCATCTTCCTCAAATAGGACCTGGCGCCCAGCCCGAGTTTCTCATCCTCAGCTTCTCCATCAAAGGTGGGCGCGTTCAGGCGCTCACTCGGCTTGTCCTTCCGGTTGCTGAAGTCCCAGAACATCTCTTCGGCTGCATGATGTCCTCCAGGTGGCGTAGCAGCGCCATGCCACACTCCAGACTGCGAAGCCACTAGCGAGTTCAGCTCGCAGTGGGAGAACCTGTGCATCGGTCCACCATCCAGTCTTCCGAGTAGTGCTTCCCCTCGTACTCCACCTCATAGCCACGCGCCCCATCGCGTGATGAGTACCATCCCCAGTTGTCCCACCACCCATCTGACCAGGTCGTCCGGCCCTGGCTGTTCAATTCCAAATTGCCGCCCCCAGCCTGTCCATTTCCAGCCCAAGGATCAGCTCCGGTTCCATCTCCAGCCTGCCAGGGGTCCTCTTCTTCTTGAACCGCCACGTCCGCCTGCGCCTCCGTGGCATGCTCCAAGGCTGCCGCCTGTCCACCTGTTCCCGCCCGGCTTTCTGGACCCTCTTCTCCACCACCCTTTCACCATCTCCGTCAATCCACCACCGGTAGTAGACGGTGCACTGGTCCGTGGCCGTGAACTTCGGCTCCGCTACCAATGTTGATGCCGTAGAGCAGGCAGGATCATGCGAAACAGCACGGGAGCGCGTTTTCCTACCTTTCAGCTCAACTCGTGGGCCTAAAGGCCAGTCGGGGATTGTTTTCCCTCATGCAAACGCTAACATGTTCACACCTGGTAGTAGGTCCATTGAAGGATGCGTTAACAAGCTGGTCCTAAAGGGAAACCAAAAGAAAGCCATCGGGGAGGTGTCCCTACTTTCCTATTTTGACACCCACCGCCAATATGGGAAAATCCGTGACAGAACTCACGCCTTGGCTGTCTCTAGCTGGGCCACCAGAGCCTGGCGCGCCAACTCCTGGCAGGAGCAAGGTTGCCGGTGAAAATGAACGGAATGAACAAACCATGAGACAACAAACTGCCAAGAACATTAACGTCCCTCTGTGAAAAGACGTGTCTGCACACATGTATTCTTAAGTATATGTACAACTGTATACATGCTGCGGTGGGGTTTGAACTAACTAATGTATATGTGTCTGAGTCTATGCCATAGGTCGTCTTCTTCCATCGCCGCAGAGAGTCTGTGTTGCGTCTCTGCTCCACCTTGGGCTGGGGTTGCCAACTCCTTCCAGACCCCGACACGAATGTGCTATAGGGCATGTGTACACATGTACAACTGCCCTCGCTTGCCTGCAGCCCTAAGGCGCTCAACGCAAGACGGCATCATCACATACAACTGCGGCCCAGTTGTGGATTTCGACTAAATGGTTTAAGGTTTCGGTTTAGGGCTTGGGTTTAGGGTGTAAGGTTTTGGGTTTAGATTTCGGGTTTGAGTTTGGGATTTAGGTCTAGGGTTTCAGGCAGAGGGCGTCAGGTTTAGGATTGAGGCGTAGGGTTTAGGTGAGGAGCTGAGGCTTGGGCTTAGGTTCAGGCTTCAAGGCTTGGGTTTCGGGTTTAGGTTTGGGGCGTAGGACTAAGGCGTAGGTTTAGGGCTTAGGTTTGGTGTGCAGGTTGAGGGTATACGGTTTGGGTTTTGGCCCGGCTGGGCGTCCGAGGCGTGTCGGGGGCGGGGCCGTGGGGTCGCTCCAGGGGTTCGGGGTGCAGGCCAAACGATGGGCATTGGCCGTATAGGCCTCCCGAGGTCAACAAACATTGGTACTTGGATGCCTAGGTACTTGCTTTGTCATGGGAACTCAGAAGACTCTATGTGGGCGGGGCAGAGTCCAAGAAATGCTGAATGTGCATCATATGCATACGTGTGTATATATATATACACATTATATACACATTATACATTCGATGTATTTCTGTATATTGGGCATACACCCCAACAAACCTTGCAAATGGACGAACTCAAAGGAAAGCATAAATCAACAGACTATACATTGTTGCCTGATTGACTGGATCATGGTTGGCATATGGATCCTCATGATCTTCAAGTAGGACACATTGCGAGGAAAGCAACACACCACCAGTCAGTCTTTGGACAGTGGCCTCCCAGGAGGGTTCACTCCAATTATCAAGACATGCTCCAGACGTGAAAAGCCGGAAACCAGGGCACACGGCAGCGAACACTATCCCAAAAAAACAATCGGGTATATGGTATGGGTCAAAATTATTTAGCACATGGACCGCAGGTTTTAGTCCTTTCCATTTGCCAAGGCAAACCATTTTGAGTACAAATCCCATACCCGCAGTGAACATCCCAATCCCCACTGAAATAAACTAAAATGGGGGGGGCACCTACCCCAAAATGGTACCATGGGTTTTGACCCACAGCTAAATCCTTTGCGTCTCCTCCTCCGCCAGCGCTTCCTCCTCCAGCATTCGACGCTGCAGGGCCTCTTCATGCTGTGCCTCCGCCTCAGGCATTCTCGGCTGCTTGTCTTCAAACAGTTTCCCTGATTCGATGGTGTTTCAAGGGAATCCAACACAGGAGTCCAACACTTGAAACATCACCTGCCAGAAAAAGGCATAAGCCACTTTGAATTGGCCTAAAGCTGATGCTTCAAACCGAAAAGGCCACGGAATTGGTCCGAGATCCGACCGCGCCAAGAACTTGCTTGTGGGGTTGGAAGGGAACCAAAAGAGACGAAAAGTGTTCATGTGCACCCATAGACTAAGAGTAGAGCAAACTTATTCTGGATTATTGCGAAACCCTTGAATAGAAACAAGTGAAAGGAATGAAGAATCTGACATCCGACATCTACAGACTCAGGCGCGTCACAAATGATGGAATGAAGCAGCCGGGCTCCAAAACCAGGCATGTCAGCATCCCACTGTCTCACTTCCATTTGGATTTCCCTAGCAAGACTCTGTTTGATCATGTCAGCTGGAAGCAAGAAACTTTGGCAGCGGGTTGTTTTTCAACTTGAGTAAGATGCTACCCAAATGCAGCACAGTTACGAGACATGACCATGTCCCTTCGAGAACCAACGGCAAAACACGCATGGTGAACTACAAAACGCACGATTCGATCTCACGCTGGTTCATCTAACCGAATTATTTGCCTTGGCTCATGGGTCTAGAAGCAGGTTGGGCGTCAAGAACTCCCTCCCTTTGGTGGGCAAGCCCTCGCATTCTCGCCTCCAGCAGTTTGGCATCCAAGCCGATGTCCTCCTGTTCCGGGCTTTGCCTCCCGGTCAGGAGCCTCAGCGCGAATTGATGCGAAACCTGTCCCTGAACAGCTCCAAGCTCCGGGGTGATGGGTATGCAGACCTAATTTCAGTGGGATCCTTCGGGTTCCCACAACTAGCATTGACACAAACAAACACACACTCACGCACAACAGTGTTGGCTGCAGTCGAATTTTGCCCGGCGATAGTCAGGGCCGGCATCCCTCGCGTTTTGCAGCGAGACCTACCCTGTGAATCCGTCAAGACAATTAGCGGGGGCAAGACAATTTTTACCGTGAAAGCTAATTTTTACCGTGGGCAGCTTTTTTACCGTTGCCCTTGCCGTTGCCGCGAAAAGTTAATTTTGTAACGTTGCCGTGGCTGTTTGCCAAGGACTGAGAAATAATCCCCCGGATTCACCTAGACCTAAGCCAACAATAAGTACTCACACCTTAAACCCACTTTAAGCCAATCCGAAACAAACCCTAACCCTACAAATCCCTGAGCCTCAAACCAGCCCCCGACCAAGCTGAAACCAACCTCAAAGCGGCTGATAGCGGCTGTAGACAAAACCTAAACCGACACGAAACCAGAACTAACCGAAGCCCAACCCGAAGCCAATCCCGAAACATTATTGAACCAAGCAAGAACCAACTCTAAGCCGATCCTGACACAATCCTTTGTTGTCAAAGTGTCACGCCACTCTGTCGCCAACATTGGAAGGTGTGTTTGAAACACACAATTATGTGCATGTATAACTAATGCTTGTCGTGTGCTTATTGGTTAATTGTATGCCTATTCACACATGCGAATCACAGCTGCACATGTCAATCGAACAACGTGGAAATGTGACTTGACCTTTTGCAGTCATGCACTTCATACCCAGGCCCGAAGTCGTGGACACCCCGTTCGGTGGGCTCTCTGCTTGTGCAAATGGGCCCTCCTTCTGCAAATATGGATCCCCTTCTGGAAGCACCTGTAAGGCTCCAACTTATGATGGAAACAACAACATTGGTGTTTCGAAACAAAGGGCCTAAAAAAGCGCCTGGCACACGATTATCAGGAAATGAGGGAATGACCCCATATGCACCAGCTGCACTTCCCTTTCCTTTAGAGGATCCCTAGGTTCATTCCCAAAACCGATCGATTTTGAGATGTTTTTTGTTTTTCGTCTTGGCCAATTAAATGTCATATTTTACAGCATTCTCACAAAGATTAACGTATTTTACACTGGCCCGTCAACATCCCCAGCATCGTTTTCAACATCCCCCGCATGTCCCGCCAACATCCCCAGCATCACCAGCAAATCGTGGGTAACAAAATCTAAAAAGTAGCGGGCGGGTTGACGGGGTCGAACAAGTAATGATTCAATTAGGGGTGCAATGATTCAAGAAAGGGTGCGATAGCATATAAAAAGCAGCGGGGGGGTGGGGCGGCTTCCTCCCCTGCTAAAAGTTTAACTTTTAGTGGTTTAATGGAAAACCCATTAGCCGGAAAAAAGGTTAAGGTCCTAACATCCAAGCAAGGAACCAAAGCTATGAGGTTCGAAGAAGGATCTGGTTATGCTGAGGATGCGGAAGCCAAAGCTAAAAACCAATGCAAGGGTGCAAAAGCAAAAACGCCGTCGGAGAGGAGCTGGGAAAGCAAAGGATGCGAAAAGTTGCATAAGCCAGCGAAAAACCGCAAAGCCAAAACGCCACCTGCCGTGCCGGAGAGGAATGCAGAGCATGCGAAAAGCCAAAGCCAAAAAGCCAGTATACCAACAAGAGGCCGAAAAGCCAAGAAGCCGAGAAGCCTGAAAGCCAAGAAGCCACGAGCGCAAAAAAAGAAAGAAACCAAAACAAAAACACAAAAACGAAAACATCCTAACGAAAGCACCCCTCCAATCCCAATAGATGTTTATTCACCGGGGTGGATGCTTACTGTGGGAATCAAGTACTGACACCCACTCCCCCTGCGTTTCTGGAGCAAGCCCCCGCACCTCTGCCAGGTCTCTGGTGGGTCACGCATCTCTACCTGAGCTTCGAGACGATAAGGCCGTTGAAAAGAAACAACCCTCGGCTTCCCTGGAAAACTCTTGGGGAACCTTCCAATCTTCCACTGCACAAGTGAATGCGTGCCTACTCTGTGTGTGTGTGTGTGTGTGTGTGTGTGTGTGTGTGTGTGTGTGTGTGTGTGTATGTGTGTGTGTGTGTTTGTGACGGTGTGTCTGTGTGTCTGTGTGTCTGTGTGTCTGCGTGTGTGTGTGTGTGTGTGTGTGTGGTGTGTGTGTGTGTGTGTGTGTGTGTGTGTGTGTGTGTGTGTGTGTGTGTGTGTGTGTGTGTGTGTGTGTGTGTGTGTGTGTGTGTGTGTGTGTGTGTGTGTGTGTGTGTGTGTGTGTGTGTGTGTGTGTGTGTGTGTGTGTGTGTGTGTGTGTGTGTGTGTGTGTGTGTGTGTGTGTGTGTGTGTGTGTGTGTGTGTGTGTGTGTGTGTGTGTGTGTGTGTGTGTGTGTGTGTGTGTGTGTGTGTGTGTGTGTGTGTGTGTGTGTGTGTGTGTGTGTGTGTGTGTGTGTGTGTGTGTGTGTGTGTGTGTGTGTGTGTGTGTGTGTGTGTGTGTGTGTGTGTGTGTGTGTGTGTGTGTGTGTGTGTGTGTGTGTGTGTGTGTGTGTGTGTGTGTGTGTGTGTGTGTGTGTGTGTGTGTGTGTGTCTGTGTGTCTGTGTGTCTGTGTGTCTGTGTGTCTGTGTGTCTGTGTCTGCGTGTCTGCGTGTCTGTGTGTCTTTGTGAGTGCGTGTCTTTTGCTAGCTTGCTCGGCACATGCTGAGCCCTCAAAGAATATGTATATACTATATAGTATACATATATATATATATAATATCGGCAGAAGGCTTCAGCAACCATAGCAGCAAACCAAGTTCTGTCAAAGAGCTCTGATGTTTGTGCCTACCTAAATTGCAGAAATAGAAAAATACATTGACGTCTTGGGACGTGAATCAGAGTGCCATCCGAAAATCAGAGCTCGCTGTCGTATACGGCACCATTGAACTAACAGGAACCTGGACACCAACAACTTGTCAACACCTCTGGGGCCCAAGGTAGGCAGGTCCCGCATGCCCGCGCAGAAAAGTTGAGGTCCTGGCCGCGACATCAGAGTACTTGCGCGCAAGCTCGTAGAAGAGCTCTGCTTCGCGGTTCTGCCACTTCTTCCAGACCCCCTGGTGCTTGGGGTTCCTCTTGGCACTTTGGGGGTTGGGATCTGTCTGTCGAGCGGGACACTATAGGGAATCCACTACCAGCTGGCACAAGTATGAAAGACTGTTTTTGAACCGCCCGCACTTTTGGGGTCCGAAACTCGGGAGATAACCAAGATTGGAAAATACAAGGTGAACCTCTGGAGCGCACAAGGTAAGTGTTATTTATAGATACACAAAAACCAAACCTGGTTGACCAAGAGAAGACCATGCTCCGGTTCACATCAAAGCTTGTCTCTCTAGAGACCACCCAAAACATGTCAAAGGATCTGGTGGGAGAATTCGGTGTCGCCGAAAAGGGAATTCCTTCGGAATACAAACTTCTCATGTTGGCTGGCCTTCGAAGAATTTAAGAATGTTGTCACCCCAAATGGTCCACCATATTCACAAGCTCCCGCTTGTCCAAGATACCCAGAAAGAAAAGGTTGGACGTTTGGGTTGCAAGACTAAGCATGTTTGCCCAAGTCAACTCATTTCAACTGAGCAGCTTGCTAAAACCAAATGAGACCGACCGTCTCTGTTAAGCGACCCTCGCTTTGAGGGACAATGCAAAATCCGATTTGTTTTCATGGCTGACCCTTGCTCTCAGACCGCTCGGCGCGTACGGCGTGTCCTCAAAATCCTTCACCTTGCCGTCGACCAGCCTCGAAAACGCAGGCGAGGGCGCATTGCGACAAGGAACGCATTTCCAGCGAGCTCACATGACATGGACTGGCGTGAACTGGGAGAATTAGTGACTCACGGACAGCCAAGCTCTGTGATCTGACTGCCAATGCACTTGGCTAGCGGGAGTATGTGTGACTACTCTTGAGGTAGCCAAATAGTGATGTGCGTCGAAGGATTCATGAGATGCTTGTTGCCTTGCAAACGACATCCAAGGAAACCGGCTTGGGGTCACTGGATTCCAAGGCCCAACGCAGCGGGAGAGGGAGGAGGGCCTTCCCCACATCACCAGGTTGGGCCTCATCCCTTGTTTCAACATGTTAGACACGTCAATATGATCTACCACCTCAACCCCTCCCCCCAAAAAAAAACCGACAACAAAACAAAACAAAACAAAAACAAGCAACAGCAACAAAACACCCCCACCTCTGGCCCCCATGAAAACAAAGCAACATCAATAAAAACAAAGACAAAACTAAAGCACCCCCCTAACAAAGAAGACGAAACACACAAGTATCAAAACCCACTCCCCCTAAAGAACAAATACTCCGAATCAATAGAACAACATGCGAGGTCTCCAACTTCTGCGCGCCTCTGGGGCTGGTAGGCCGCGTAGAAGGCCTGCAGCCGGTCTGTCTGGGCCGCGGGGGACTTCGCCGCCGACAGCGGCACACACTCGCAGAGCTGCTGCTGGGCCTCCAGTCCAGGGCGGCTGGGCGGCTGGTCCACCCGTCTGCTTTAAAAAGGAGGATCATTGGCAAACCATGAATAAAAACGGGAAACCAAATGGAAACACCACCGGGCGAAAACAGCAAACAGATCCACACAATATGGGGAAACCTTTTGTTTGCCCGCCAAAACGGGAAAAGCTACCCCATTGATCAACCCCCCATACATGGGGGGATTCCCGAATAAACCGGAAAGGGGATTCCCGAAACGAAACCAAATCGGGAGTGTGAGTCAAAATGAAACCAGGATATGGACCGCAGGTTTTAGTCCATGTTTCCACTTGCCAGGGTACCAATTTTTGACCCACATCCTTGCATTAAGAACCGGTTGATTTCACAGGTGATCAAACAAATCTTTGGCCGAACCCTGGCCTCGCGGTGGGCTTTGCAGACCTCGGGCGGACAGAAAAGAGGCATGAGGCAACGCTACAGTTTCTCGCCGAAGATCGCTGGGTAAAGGGGAGCTGGAAAGAAAGACCAACACTTACAAACACGGTCAGACACACACTCACACACCTTGGGCTTCCTTTTGGACAAAACGATGAGCTATTGAGAACCCAATCACACGTCAACCCATGGTTGATTGCCAGAAAATCAAAGGCCTGGGCGGGCCTGGGTTTCAGACCAGTGGACCACGTGCGAGGACATGTTGAACAAACGCAAACCACATGATACAGTGACGAAAGTCAAGTCGAAACTTTGACCAGGCTTACCTGAATTGGATTTGCTCAAACCACAACTTTGACCGTGTTTTCACTGGTGTGGATTTGTCAAGTCACAAATGTTGTCTTTGGTTGGAGTGGATTTGTCAAACAAAGTTGTTTCACTGAGTTGGATTTGTCAAGTGAAGGCTTTGAACTTGTTCAGCTGGATTGGATTTGTCAAACACCCAAGAACCCGCCTGCCCCTCCTCCCCGCCTTTCTGGGAGGAGGCAGCAGTTTCTACAGTAGCGGGGACCCCAAGAATGGGTGGCAGTTCGTTTCGATTCCCTTTAAGCCTTTGCCCAAAAAAGCTTTTGACCTGAAATCGCAAGAATCCTGTGGGTCATGGCTCACTTTACAGGAACCTAACAATTATACATGTTTTATGCGAAGCGCAAAGCCACCGTGCCCCCAAAAACGGCAACCAGACAGCACGCAGTCCACCGTCCATGACCGTCCCCCTTCCCACGGATCGATCCGCGAGGCCGCGAAGTGGGACTCCCCTCCAGTGATCAACACCTCCGCCTCCTCGGCCACCAGAATGCAGTCCTCATCCATGTCGCAGGCTTGCTCCGCGCCTTGCGGCGTCTGGCATGGAACCTGGGAACCTCTAAAGGGGTCGGGCATGAAGCTGGTTCCAAATGCTCGAAAGACCGGTTCCTTTCCTTGGGTCAGGATGGTCAAATGGTCATCCACCTGGCAAGGACCTTTCGACCCAGCCACATATGGCAGATCCTGAAAAGTCTGCTTGACCCTCATTTTGAGCAACACCCACCTGCACAATCAGAACCAAGCCAACACCCGACAAAGGCTGGTTCAGAGTTGCACCAAATTAAGTCACGATCAAACAACATGTTTGGTATTTGACACTCATTGGTGTCGGAAGCAAGGGTTCGCAACAGCTTAGTGGTGTACTTCTTGTGAGCCGCTACTGCCCGGGAAAAGGTCACGGGAGTCGGCATTCCCACATTGTGCTTTGGAAGGATCAAACATGTAAGCAAGTCAGCAGCTGGCCTACAAAGCTTGATGGGCGGGAAACATACTAATGGCTGCAGAAGGATCTTGGGTGTGCAGGCTTACGCTTGGGATCATCCCTCTTTGACGGAGCATCCCCAACGAGGTCAATTGCCCATAAAGGTCTCAAGTCGCAGTCAGCGGATTTGAGAAAAAAACAAATCCTTATCAAGCACCAAATCATGACGTCAATTTCTTGGGCATTTGAATGGGGTGACAGTTCCCTCCTTTCCACTCTTTCAGAATCAGTCACTCACCAGCTCCTTTTGTGTTGCTTTAAAGAAAGCCCTTTTGTGTTGCTTTAAGGAAAACCAGCACCAAAAGAAGAAAGGGTACAGCTGGAACTTGCTCTGCAGCCAAGGTGCATTTCTCGAACTGCTTGCTGCATTTCTGCCAGGGCATACCGCAGGTACGCATGCAAATTTCCTTCTCCACACAGCACCGGTGGAGTGTGCCATTTCCTGCCAAATGTGTCTCTCAAAACGAAGGATCTTGTTCTAGTCCAATGCTAGTTGGACTTCCAAAGGGGGTGGGTATCATTGATATGTCCCCACGTAAAATAAGATTCATTCTCCATCCATATAATTCCTCACCCGTCCCCACCCGGTTTTGCCAGCACGCGTCACTGGAATTTGGCGGAGACCCGAGCCATTTTGCACTCAAATGCCGTATTGACTGAGAATGGAGGCAAACCCCAGCTGTTGCCTTGATAATTTTGACGCGCCATATTTGGTGAATCTTCAAATGCAGCTCTTGAAATCCCAAACTTGGTCATTCGCCTCGCTTGGGGGGGTGGTTGGCTGCATCCTCAGCATCGCTGGCATCACTCGAAGTGACCCTAAAGCCACTGTAAACCAGCCGCGCACCCAGCACAAATCAGCTCCAAGCCAATCCAAACCCAAAGTCAACCGCAAACCCACCCAACGGCAGCCTCGATATCAGCCTTTGCCGAGCCAAACTGAACCCCGAACAAACCTACCACGCCACATGAAGATCTCCCAGGTGGGTGTTCCAAACCCCAAAAACACACAAGTCCCCCAACAAGGTCATAGAAAAGGAAACCGGGCCCAAACCCAAGCGGCAGCTGGTTCCAGGCCAGACTTTCTGCCCTGTCTCACAAGAGGCTCGCGAGCCTTGCGGCACATCACATCCATAGGCCCAGATCTTGGGAGCCTCCATCTTCCGGACCGGGCGCTGGTCCTGGGAATTGGAGAGCCAGCAGATCTGGTCATCGTAGCCCAAGAGTACCAGACTGCATGGTTAAAGACCTCAAAGACCATAGAATCCTTCGAGAACCATCGAACATGGAGTAGGGCATCTTCAGTTCCATCCTGGTTTTCACCTCTTTGCTCAACCTAAGGCTCTACTCGTACTTCACAAGATTTGGGGGTTGATCTAAATGTTGGTGCCGCTGCAAGGACAAACAGAGTCCCTTTCGCTCGCCCTTACGCCGGCTTTCGCGGCTCGGGGAGTGGAGCTTTCTCTATGTAAGCAACTATAAAAGAAGTACACTTTGGTAGCTCCGGCTCGCAAGTCGCAACTGTTCAGTACAAGTGTAGTAGAGGAAGTGCACTTCGGCAGCTCCGGCTCGAAAGTCGCAACTTTTCAGTACAATTGTAGTAAAGGAAGTGCACGTTGGCAGCTCCGGCTCGGAAGTCGCAACTTTTCATTACAAGTGGAGTAAAGGAAGTATAAGGAGCCTTAAAAGAAGCTTTAAGAGGAGCTTTGTAAGGAGGTTTATACGGAGCTTAATTGACAAGCTTTATAAAGTGCTTTATAAGGAGCTTTTGACGGGTGTCCCCGAAATCGTTTTCCAGCCGGTGAAAAAAAACTTCTGCGGATTCTGTCCCGAAATCGTTTTCCAGCCGGTGAAAATAACTTCTGCGGATTCTGTCCCGGAACTTGTTTTCCAGCCGGTGAAAATAACTTCTGCGGATTCTGCGGGCCAATGTTTCAAAAAGCGTTATAAGGAGCCTTATAAAGAAGATCTCAATGAAGAGCTTTATAAGGAGCTTTGTAAGGAGAACCTTTGTAAGGAGATTTGTAAGGAGCTTTATAAGAAGCTTGATTGACAAGCTTTATAAAATGCTTTATAAGGAGCTTTTGATGGGTGTCCCCGAAATCGTTTTCCAGCCGGTGAAAATAACTTCTGCGGATTTTGTCCCGGAACTCGTTTTCCAGCCGGTGAAAATAACTTCTGCGGATTCTGGGGGCCAATGTTACAAAAAGCTTCATTAGGAGCCTTATAAAGAAGATCTCAATGAAGAGCTTTATAAGGAGCTTTGTAAGGAGGAGCTTTGTAAGGAGGTTTGTAAGGAGCTGTATAAGCTTAATTGACAGGCTTTACAAAGTGCTTTATAAGGAGCTTTATATGGAGCTTTTGATGGGCGTCCCCGAAATCGATTTCCAGCCGGTGAAAATAACTTCTGCGGATTCTGTCCCGAAATCGTTTTCCAGCCGGTGAAAATAACTTCTGCGGATTCTGTCCCGGAACTCGTTTTCCAGCCGGTGAAAATAACTTCTGCGGATTCTGCGGGCCAATGTTATAAAAAGCTTTATAAGGAGCCTTGGAAAGAAGATCTCCATGAAGAGTTTTATAAGGAGCTTTGTCTGGAGGAGGTTTGTAAGGAGGTTTGTAAGGAGCTGTATAAGGAGCTTTGTAAGGAAGTTTGTGAGGAGCTTTATAAGGAGCTTAATTGACAAGCTTTATAAAGTGCTTTATAAGGAGCTTTATAAGGAGATTTTTTTCCAGCCAATGAAAATAACTTCTGCGGATTCTGCGGGCCAATGTTATAAAAAGTTTATAAGGAGCTTTATAAAGATGATCTCAATGAAGAGCTTTATAAGGAGCTTTGTAAGGAGGAGCTTTGTAAGGAGGTTTGTAAGGAGCTGTATAAAGAGCTTCATTGACAAGCTTTACAAAGTGCGTTTTTTAGGAGCTTTATAAGGAGCTTTTGATGGGTTTCCCCGAAATTGTTTTCCAGCCGGTTAAAAAAGCTTCTGCGGATTCTGTCCCGAAATCGTTTTCCAGCCGGTGAAAATAACTTCTGTGGATTCTGTCCCGGAAGTCGTTTTCCAGCCGGTGAAAATAACTTCTGCGGATTCTGTCCCGGAACTCGTTTTCCAGCCGGTGAAAAAAACTTCTGCGGATTCGGTCCCGGAACTCGTTTTCCAGCCGGTGAAAATAACTTCTGCGGATTCTGTCCCGAAATCGTTTTCCAGCCGGTGAAAATAGCTTCTGCGGATTCGGCCCCGGAACTCGTTTTCCAGCCGGTGAAATTAGCTTCTGCGGATTCTGCGGGCCAATGTTATAAAAAGCTTTATAAGGAGCCTTGGAAAGAAGATCTCCATGAAGAGCTTTATAAGGAGCTTTGTAAGGAGGAGCTTTGTAAGGAGGTTTGTAAGGAGCTGTATAAGGACAAGCTTTGTAAAGTGCTTTATAAGGAGCTTTTAATGGGTGTCCCCGAAATCGTTTTCCAGCCGGTGAAAATAACTTCTGCGGATTCTGTCCCGAAATCGTTTTCCAGCCGGTGAAAATAACTTCTGCGGATTCTGTCCCGGAACTCGTTTCCAGCCGGTGAAAATAACTTCTGCGGATTCGGTCCCGGAACTCGTTTTCCAGCCGGTGAAAATAACTTCTGCGGATTCTGCGACCCAATGTTATAAAAAGCTTTATAAGGAGCCTTGTAAAGATGATCTCAATGAAGAGCTTTATAAGGAGCTTTGTAAGGAGGAGCTTTGTAAGGAGGAGCTTTGTAAGGAAGATTGTGAGGAGCTTTACAAGGAGCTTAATTGACAAGCTTTATAAAGTGCTTTATAAGGAGCTTTATAAGGAGCTTTTTTTCTCCAGCCGGCGAAAATAACTTCTGCGGATTCTGCGGGCGAATGTTATAAAAAGTTTATAAGGAGCCTTATAAAGAAGATCTGAATGAAGAGCTTTATAAGGAGCTTTGTAAGGAGGAGCTTTGTAAGGAGGTTTGTAAGGAGCTGTATAAGGAGCTTCATTGACAAGCTTTACAAGGAGCTTTAAGCTTTTGATGGGTGTCCCCGAAATCGTTTTCCAGCCGGTGAAAATAACTTCTGCGGATTCTGTCCCGAAATCGATTTCCAGCCGGTGAGAATAACTTCTGCGGATTCTGTCCCGGAACTCGTTTTCCAGCCGGTGAAAATAATTCTGCGGATTCTGCGGGCCAATGTTATAAAAAGCTTTATAAGGAGCCTTGTAAAGAAGATCTCCATGAAGAGCTTTATAAGGAGCTTTGTAAGGAGGAGGTTTGTAAGGAGGTTTGTAAGGAGCTGTATGAGGAGCTTTGTAAGGAAGTTTGTGAGGAGCTTTATAAAGTGCTTTATAAGGAGCTTTATAAGGAGCTTTTTTTCTCCAGCCGGCGAAAATAACTTCTGCGGATTCTGCGGGCGAATGTTATAAAAAGTTTATAAGGAGCCTTATAAAGAAGATCTGAATGAAGAGCTTTATAAGGAGCTTTGTAAGGAGGCCGGTGAAAACAACTTCTGCGGATTCTGCGGGCCAATGCTATACAAAGCTTTATAAGGAGCCTTTTAATTAAAGAAGATCTCAATGAAGAGCTTTATAAGGAGCTTTGTAAGGAGGAGCTTTGTAAGGAGCTTTATAAGGAGCTTAATTGACAAGCCTTATAAAGTGCTTTGTAAGGAGCTTTATAAGGAGCTTTTGATGGGTGTCCCCGAAATCGTTTTCCAGCCGGTGAAAATAACTTCTGCGGATTCTGCGGGCCAATGTTATAAGAAAGCTTTATAAGAAGCCTTACACAGAAGATCTCAATGAAGAGCTTTATAAGGAGCTTTGTAAGGAGGAGCTTTGTAAGGAGGTTTGTAAGGAGCTGTATGAGGAGCTTAATTGACAAGCTGTATACAGTGCTTTGTAAGGAGCTTTATAAGGAGCTTTTGATGGGTGTCCCCGAAATCGTTTTCCAGCCGGTGAAACTTCTGCGGATTCTGTCCCCGAAATCGTTTTCCAGCCGGTGAAAACACTTCTGCGGATTTTGTCCTGGAACTCACGGGAGCCAAAATGGCTCTTGAATCGTTGCAGATGTGTGGCAATCCACTCTCCCATCCGAGACCTTGCCTTGACTTTTTTGGGGGGGGCCTTTGGAGGGGGGACCTTAGGCTTTGGTGACCAAAGGATCCTAATCGGATCAAAACCTACAGATTCCAAACCCAGCATGCCGAAAATGCTTCAAACTGGTCTGAAAATTGTTTTGCGCAAGCCCAAAAAATCATTTGGAGCCATTTGACGCCCTCAAAACCATTGTGCATAACACCGACCACTTTCCCTTTCGCTCGCCCTTACGCCCTCTTTCGCGACCACAGTGTGGCAACACCTTGTGTATCCACTAGGTCTCCCGTACACAAAGCCTAGTTCCGTCGATTTAGATCGACTCCCATTTGAAAACCACGCAAACATGTGTAGTTTGCGCAATGAAGGGGAGTCTGCGTTTGACTTTGTTTGCGGACCAAATTTCTGAACCCCCAAGAGCATAGACCTAGCGCCGCTAAATTTCACAATTCCAAGGGAACAGCCCCCTTTTCTAACTCCTCCCTGAAGACTACGGCAACCTTAAAACAGCCCAGACTTCCCGACGGCCATCGATTTAATTGAACAACAATCAATAAGCTCACGTCATATGGCTATTTTTTGCGGGTCTGTAGCACGCGACGCGCCACGAATCTTGTTACGGAGGTCTGTAACGGAGGTCCTTGTTACGCAGGTCTGTAACGGGAGGAAATTTCTTGACAAGTATCAGTATCAGTAGCACAACGTAGCGCAGAACAACGAGGAGCAGCAGCTCCCGCTCGACAGTCGCAACTCTTCCGTACAAACGCAGTACGCAAAGCACGCCTCCGCAGCTCCAGCTAGATATTTGCAACTGCCAAAAGCCAAGCGATGGCAAAAGTGGGGTCGCTGGCCCGGGCTGGGCTTGGTCTGTAACGAGGTATGTAACGGCTATGTAACGAGGTCTGCAACGAGGCAAGGCAGAGCGCAGTATGCAAAACGCGCCTCCGCAGCTCCAGCTTGATTGCAGCTATTCAACGCAAGCCAAGCGGCGGCAAAAAGGGGGGTCACAGGTTCGGGTTGCGGTTGGGTCTGTAACGAGGTATGCGACGGCTATGTGACGAGGTCTGTAACGAGGCAAAGCAAAGCATAGTACGCAAAGCGCTCCGCCGCATCTCCAGCAGCCAGCCGGCGGGCCCGGGCTGAAGATGGGTCTGCAACGAGGTATCAAGGGTATGTAACGGCTGTGTAACGAGGTCTGTAACCAGACAAATCAAAGCACAGTAGCAATAGCTGGACCTGTTCCAACTTCCCTCAAAAAAACACGGCGCCCTTTTTCGCACCCCGACACCTCCTAACCTCTGAAGCCTGCTACTCCAGAACCTTGCTGCCTCACACCAGAAATCCCTTGACTGCTCGAACCTGACTTGCTTGACCTTCCGGCCCCGATCCATCCCGAACCTGTCATCCCGAAACCTTGTTTGAACCTTGCACCTTCACCCCAGAACCTTACTGAACACCAGGAACCTCCGGAACCTTGAGCCTCTGGAAGCCTTAGACCTTACACCTGGCCTGACCAAACCTAGAACCTCCGGAACCTTTCTTGAGCCTTACACCTGGCCTGCACAAGACCCCCCCGGAACCTTTGGAACCTTGCTCAAACCTAACTCCACAGCTCCCCCGAGCCACCCCAAACCTTATCTGGGCTGAGACCCCTTAGCTTTCAGCCATTGAGGCAAAAAGGTTTGCGCTGTTTCCACTCCTTTGGCTTGAACAAGGCGACCATAGGCAACCAAACTGTTGTCCTTTGGGCAAACGGCCGCAGTGCATCGCACATTCGAAAAGCCCAGGGCAAATCCCGCCAGTTGTAAGCACAGAAAGAAGACGACATGGCCATGCAAGGCTAGCATAGCAATCCAGCGTGTATCTGCAGAACTCTCTTGTACTAGCTGTGGACGTGCTGCGCACCTCACATTGTTGCTTGTGCTGAAGCAAAAAGGTCAAACAAAAGGAAGGAGCTAATCATGCAGAGGACTCTGTCCAAAAATCAACACGTTCAAAGCAGACCACATGTCAATCCCTGCTGCAAATCCTCATGAAGACTTCTTGGCTCAACGCTGGGAGCCACGAGAGCGGCGGCTCTCTCTAGACGACCGAGAGACGAGCACTGCCAAAGGCCCTGGTTCGGTTAAATCCCAGGAGGCCTGTGTCTATAGTTCGTTTAAACATCTCTAACCACAAATAATGCGTTTGAGCATCCGCAGTCAGGTTCTGCTTTTCCCTTTCAAAGACCCCTTGGTCTTGCTGTTGAATCAGTTTCGCAACGACTTGAACTGCGACTCAAGCAAACATCGCTTGGACCCCTCAAATTTCCTTGAACAACCGGAGATTTAGATTTGGGCCCGCCCGGAGAGGAATCTTTCACCAGGGCGCCATTGACAGCATAGGACCCCCAAGAGACCAGGTGGTTGACTTGCAACTACAATTCAGCTACCTGGCAAGGGGACACCCTAAGAAGAACGTCATCACCGGTACGGTCGCAAACGCGCTTGAGGTCGCAATACTTTGCCCAAATAAGGTGGATCCTGAAGACGAGAGGACTTAAGTTGCAAGCCGATCCACAATACTGCATTATTGACATCACCTCGTCTGTGCTTTCGCTCACAGAGCAGCAGGGCAAGGCGGGGGCGGCACCAGCAGCCAGTCTGCTCACATTGCGCAATGTACCTCGGGCGACAACTGCATTGCGAGTTGTCAGGTTGAATGAAGGGCTAGCGGTTTGTGTCCCGCCCCTTCGAAGGAGGCGCCAATGTGACCAGCAAGGCCCCGACGTTTGGCCCGATTAGACCGATCAGTGATTCCAGTTCTCACAAAGTAGACTATTGGGTTGTCCGATTCTAGACTTCATGTTGTGGTCCAGCCTGGTTCCAAGCATAACAGAAACTGGAAGCACTTGGCAGGCCCTTGCGGGGCTGATGAGAGTTCTTCTTTGGGGGAGACCAAGCCTCGCTGCTAATTGCTAGATTCAAGCGTATGCAAATGTCTGATTGCTACAGGGCAAATGCTTGTTGTGCGCCATAAGCTTGCTTCGAAGCTGATGGGTCAAGTTACGCGGAAGGGGCCAGCCACGCTATGAGCATCCAGAGGTTGTGTTTGTGTGAAGCAGAACCTGCTCTTCCATCACGGGAACAACTCTCATCATTGGGTCAGTTGAAAGTGTTATTCACCGTGATGCGGCTCGGATTGAGGTAGAATCTGATTGCTTTTTATGGCAGCTAAGAAATGCGCCCTACATCAGCTGTGCAAGGATTGCGGAGCCTGAGTAATTAGTCCCTGATTATCCCGGGTATTGTTGTTCTTTGCATCTGGGGTGTTGCGAGGCGTGGGGGTTGGGGTTGTCTCAAGTTCTCTGGGTACAACACTTTCATCGTGGGAAATTACGCTCACGGTACTCTCCATTGCGACCGGCGGAGAAAGGCAAACAAACAAAAAGCAAACGCATCCAACAGGACTCTAGGCCCTATAGTAGGTCATATACGTTTGGGATGGGGCGTTGCACCCTCTTTCCTTGAGTGTTTCCTGTCCAACAAGCTGAAAAAGGCTCTTCTTTCAAGACAACTCTGCCATCCTACACCCTTCACGCATGCACGGTTGACAATCTCAGGGGCTCTTTGCGGCAGGCCACTACTCAGTGCGCAATGGCTATGGCAAAAAAAGAATCGGCAGGTTCGTTGAGTTTAAAGGGGAACCTTTCCCCAAAAAAAGGAAAAAAGGGCGCCACTGGGCAACTGGGTCTATGTAACCGAACCGGCCCCCTAAAGATCAACCCTTGTGACAAACCGGCAAGCGACCGACTCAAACGCTCAGTGACTCCGTGACTTCACTCAGTCGTGGGGAAGCATCAGAGCGCACTCCTGGAGCTTCTCGGAGGAAGAGCCGTTCATGGGCACGTGCTTGAAGTTTTGCATCACGAACCGGCGCCTGCGTTTGGTGCATTTCGACCGAAGGACATGAAAACGACAACGAAGGACGCGGACAGGCATGCCGAGGTCAACAGTTCCACAGGCAGCGGCGGCGTGCCCCGGCAAGGAAGGGTATCGTTCGTTGGGAGTTGGGCCTGACAAGTGCTGAACTCCTAAGATATGGCTCTATAGGTTCTGGAAACGTATGTGAGGTTCCATATGCCCAAATTGGCTTGTTCTCTTTTTTCCGAAAGCTTTAGCCGGATGGAAAGAGTCACTTCCCCTCATTCACCCAGCCCCAGGGGAGCTTCAGGAGCTGATGGCATCCACCCCAAAGTCTTGGATGCAAACAACAGCTCTGTTGTTCCGTTCAAAAGCTCAAAGCGACAGAACAAACTTAAATGTCCAGCCTTGAACTCAAAAGGTTCCATGTTCGGGAGATAACCATCTGTTGGCGTCGCGTAGTTGGCAAAGGGGAACTGAGTCAGTTTCAGGGACGAACCTGATCACAACACCGACCCGTCAAACCGCCTCCGAACCGGAAACCTCGCAGCCTGGAGGGCATCAGCTTCTCCAAGGCCGCCTTGGCCTTGGAGGGGTCCAGCTTCCACCTGAGGACTGCCCCAAGAAACCCGGTGAAAACCGAAGGCCAAGGGCCATAAACCGGGAAACCCAGACTGAGCCCTTCTGTGAAGCAGGCCTGTTGCTATGATTTGGTCCATTCTGGCCTTCGGATATTCACTTTATAGTGGCTACTTCCCACTCTCATGACTGCTTTGTTGAGGGGATTCCCTTGGCTCACCAACAGTTGAAACCTGAAGCTCTCTTCGCCACGACATTGATGCTAGAGTCGTGTCACTGACTTAATCTACTGGTGGATCCCAACGCCTCACTGCCACTTTTGGAGGTTAAAAAAGGGGTGTGGAAAGAGCTGGCCAGTGGATCATCTTTTGTTCCAGCATTTTCCAGTGGCGATGCCAAACATGCAAAGGGCTTCTTCCAAGCAGTGCTTCCAGTGATCCTGCGACTGACAAGCAAGCACGGGGGCAGCTGCATTCGCACTTGCACTAGCACGGAGTCCAAGTAAAACACCTTCCAACACATGGGTTTCCCTCCACTTTGTTGGCTTTCACGCTGATTCCACCGCAAAATGAGAGCTATCCAAACAAATACCTTATCATATCGCCCTTCCGCCAAGGTGCTTGGAGACGAAGAGCGCTATGACCTTCATGTCGAGTGGTGCCTGATACGACCGCCAAACGTCTGGCCATGTGCATTTATACTCACCCTCAAAACCAGTGGTTCCTTTTGGTTTCCCAGTAAACCAACCCCAAAAAGTATGCCCACAAGAAACCACACCATTTGCTGGTTTGCGGTAAAGGTGAAGCCTTCCAAACAACCAGCGATGGAAGCCACAGGGCGGCCAGCTGCCCGGAAGGGGGGGGTTCTCACCAACTTCATGGCTTCTTCACCAAACCCCGACCCAACCCCATGCTCTTTCTTTGAACATGGCTTGGAAAACCCCGACCCAACCCCAATTTGTCTTATCTTTTAAAAGAAACACGCTAAAGCGAGCTTGACTAGATCCTCCAGTAGAGAGGTTAGAATAAGGGTACCCTTAGTAGGGTACCCTCCCCAAAAAAGGGTAAAAGGACACTACTGGGGGACCTCGTCTTCGTCTCGTCCACACGCCCGCCCCGCCCCTTTGGTCCCAGCCGGCGCCGCCATCTTTGGCACCGCCGCGGCCAAGGGCACGGCGGGGAAGCCCGGGGCCTTGGCCTCTGCAGGCGCCGTGGCCTGGCGCCAGGAACTGGGGGACGTCTCTTAGAAACCGAGGCCAGGGAGCGTCCACTTTGGTTGTTGGAGATCTCAGGTTTGCAAGAACTGTCCAGACAGGAAATAGGAAAGAGGCTTGCAAGAAGTCCATGATTTTTTTGGAGGCCCAAGAAGTCCAAACAGGAAAGAAGCATTGGATCCTGAATGAGTGAACTCATTTATTCCGAGTGCCGTAGGGAGAAGAGATAGCACAAAGTTCCTGCTAACTTGTTTGGGTTTCACATCAAAAGTTCAGAGTTGGTCGATAAATCTGGGCTGTCCTCAAATGTCAGACTTCCACGTAGATCCGCCAAAGGAGCACTACGTACACGCAAAATAGCGTGTCCTCATCGGGTCTTCCCTTCGCGCCTCACCCATGAGGCTCGGATCCTGGCAAACGGCTGTGGGAAAACGCGCAGTCTGGGGGGTGCCTTCGTTTGAGGGATAGCTTTTGTGTTGCTTTGATGAGAATTAGAATGCAATTTTTGGAGGTATCACTGATTCTCACAAAGGAAGGCTTAAAAGTGCAACTCTGTTCCTAAAGCAGGGCACCCCAAGGACAATGGTGTCCATAGTCTCCCTGGACATCCACAGGTCGGGTAGTTTACACACAACTCTGAAATAAGCGCCAATAGGGACTGTCCTAACCTTCGCTTGTCATGGTTTTGATTGTGCCTCTACCGCGGAAAATGCCAAAACGCCTAATGACCATTGCCAGTCAAGGGTTCCCTGCTGTCATCCCTGGCCTGCATGCCGGTGGCAGCACGCGCCAACGCCTGCGTAACACTGGGGCTTTGGCAAGCGAAATATCTCCCGTGTCTGAACATATAATAACCTGCTATGTCTGTGAATTTCCCCTGGAAACAACCCCAAGCAAAAAGAGTACCGTCGAAAACTATGCTATGAGCACAAATAAGATTCATGGTTGGTGAGCAATCCAATCCTTGTTTTCCCATGAAAGCCTGTGCCGTTTGTCATCCCATTTGCCACAGTACTGTAGATGATGCTGCAAGTTAGCTGCCATTCGTAGCTCACCTTCTGATGGATTGGCCAAAGAAGACCAAATTTATTGTTCCGTTTAACGTCTACTCAAAATCCGTTAGCATTTTGTCTCGCAATGCATTCATCAGGATGCTTGACGTTCTAATATTCAGAAAACTGGGCAGACCATCCTGCCAAAATGGCCAGCATGGGCTTTGTGCACGAATCACCTAAACAGACTTAGAAGGTGCCGCCTTCTGGAGCCTGAACACATGGTTCCCCATGTTTATACATGCGCTCCATGAAAAAAATGTCTCGGTTTCCAAACCTGTAATCTCAGAACATTCAATTAGAATTATATAGGAAGAGAAATTCCAAACCAACAGATTCCCTGCCGCCCCCTGCCCGGGTATCACAGGGTGCCTCCAAAAACTGGCCTGAACGATATCCTCTGAATTGGGATTTGATTTCCTCAATTCCTGAGCGGGTTGGCCACAAAAAGTCCAAACTTTTGTGGCCACTAAAATGGGCTTTCCAAAAAGTTTTGGCATCAGGGAGTGAGTTTTTGTGCCCAAATGGGGGAGACCACGCTTTCCGCGATGTGAAATTGGGTCCGCGGGCCGCCACGGGACTGCCCCCGGGTGGCACCACCACAGGTGTGCCGCCAGGCACTAGGGCCCTGGCGCGGAAACCCTTCTCAAGGCGCCAGTCACCACTTCTCTTTAAAGCCAACAGGTTTGCAGTAGCAATCAGCTGCTATTGGAATAACCGTAAGCACCTAATCGGAAGACGGGCTTTATCCAATCTCAGGATAAGCCAGATGTTCAGCGGACCAATCTTTCAAAGATGGCCATCAAACCTCAGGACTCGTTCCAGGCTGTCGCAGTGTGGCAGCTTGGTGTGACACAACATGCTCCTTCAAAAGGAAAACAAAAGGAGACAAACACAGAAGATTGGACTGACAAATTCAACACTGCGATATTGGCTTCAAAGGAGGATCTGACTTGCAACCAGATCAGAGAATGATTGGAAGCCGGGCAGCTTAGCACCCTTTGGACCGCCCCTAGTTTAGCCAGTGTGAAAATCATTATTTGCGGACAGCCCCGCAACTAACGATTTTGCTCACCCTCTCTTTTCAAAACAGTGGTATTTATATGTCTCTTTTCAAACATGGCATGATCCCCGTTGAGGTCTGCAAGATGAGTCTTCAACCCTGCAAAATGTGAGTCCTTCTACTTCCCCAGTCACCAGACAATGCCATTTGCCTACAACAACATGCTTGCAATTCATGACCATATTCACCTAAAATGATGACGACAACGGTAGGGCTCAATTAAATGTTTCAAATGCAAGTTGGTCATTAGATCTGAGCTGAAAGCAGTTTTCCTTCTAGCAGTGTGGGCCTCAGGGGGCCAAACAAAGGCACTCATTTCTCTCATTTGCCGCCTGGTGCCTTTTTTTGCTCAAACTCGGCCGTGTTTGCCAGCCTGACCGTTTCTTATTTCGGTCATTTGCGTATGCGACCAGTATGAAACAAATGTGGTTTTATTTGGTCGCCATTCCACTAAAGCCAATCGTGAAACATGCCTCAAAATGCCCAGACTGGTTGAACTACTCGCCTCATCAGGCCGCCCAGGCTGCTTGCCTCCGGACTAGAGCACAACTTGAAGCATGTCGTTGGGGAAGGCTTCTTTGGCTGTGGAACGGGACATCAGAGGTAAACCAGCCATGGCACAACCCCTTCTAGAAAAAGGGTTCCCAGCGCATCAAACCATGTTGTCCAGTGCTGCCAGTGATTCAAGAGAAGGTTTCCCATTGATTGTTCACTATATTTCACTTCTCATGGTTTCCCCTAGTTAAACAACCTACTAGCCCGAGAAAAAAAGAAGAAAAAAAACGGGGGAAAAACAAACACATGGAGCATGCATGTGTGTGTGTGTGTTTCTGTGGGTGGGAATTTAGGGGGGTCCCGTTGAAGTGGTTTGATCGTGAGGTTTTTGGATTTTTTGCCATGGCCGGTGACAGGCGGATGCGGCTCTCGAACAGATTGAGCACAAACGAGTCACGGCATTCACCAGCCTGGGCCAAAAGGTCGCGACCTTTCCATTCACAGCCCAAGGGCCAAATGGATGGGATCCGGTCTTTCCACCCAACCCAACCCAACCCAACCTATTCATTTCACCTTGGCGCAGTTGAGCTGTCTGAAACTGCCCCCACTTCGTGCCTGGGAGTTCCCTGGCAATGGGGGGAAGTCCACTTCCTCCATGGCCGGAGGGTCAGGCCTCGGTTTTTGATCACGTGATCCCCCCACTTATCGAAGGGGTATGCCCCAGGTTGAGCCCGGAATTCAGCAGTTGCACCTTGATAAAAGGGGCCTGAAAAAGCAGGGAGGTATATTTATTAATGCTGAGTAACGCGACAACACAACAACAGCTGACAAACATATTTTTAGGATGATGGCTTTTTGCCGAAGAGTACACCCAGTGTGGAAAGCCAGTTTATCAAGTGCTTCAAGCACAATTTCACATGCCACGCATAGGAAGTAAGTGCAAATCAGCGCAACACATGCTAACCCGATTGGCACGCAACACGAAGCGTGCTCCAAAAGTATGGCTCAAAAGCCCTCGTGAAAGCGGCTCACCCGCCTTTGGGGGGTGAAGCTTCAGCCATGAAGAACAACTTTCATACTGGCAAACTGCAAATCTGAGAGGGACACGCAATCAATTGGACTAAACACATATCAGTCTTGCTTGCAAGATCCCAAAGAAGACATGTCTTCCGAGCGGCCCGGAAAGAGATGGCAGCGAGATCTGCATCCCCAACAGCCCGTTTAGCCCTCCTTAGGTTTTAGCTATCTGTGAACATGAGCCGCGCAATGTCCTGCTCGAAAATGCTCAGGATAAATCACCCAGCGACACAAATGATGACAACGGTGCAGTCAACTGCCCTGCTCTAAAACTCGTTCCGATGCCAAAAAGGCAAGGAGTAATGCTCACGAAGAAAACATGAAATGCATTTCCGACTTGGGCATACTGAGAAACTACTACCTGAAGACAGCATTTCGAGTACACCCGTGAACACCAACCCAGATTCCAACCCAGATTGCGGGATATCGTTGCAAATGCCCTTTCACCAGGGGGGCAGGTTGCCCCAGAGTGGGGCTCGGCTCTTGGGCAATTTGTCGGCAGTCAGATGGACTGAGAGTAGCTGATAGCAACGGTTGGCTTTGGCAGAAATCCGAGGAGCCGAATGATGTTTAATTGTGCTCCGTTAGAGAGTCTGCAAAATGGACCGCTTCAAAACAGGCCCTGGCACCTATATGTGACAATCTGACGCTGGCATCCAGAAAGGGTCTGTATCCAAAATCCTCGGCATGCTTCCCGAAATGGGTGACACAAACAAGCTGCTCATTCTTGTTGGAGCCAGCACAGAAAAAACAGAAAGCATGTCTTGGTGTCAGGCCCACATTGAACCTAACCTCCTAGTTTTACGTTCGAAGGGGATGTTTTTGAAAATCCTCGATGGAACTTGGCAAGTCGTGTACTCTTGAAAAGCCTTAACGCAGGGCTCCTGAATTGCAATACATGAGCCTCCAGGCCTTGCGACAAGCAACACGTGTAATGCTGGTCATCCAAACGGCTCACTGAATCTGGAGCTAAGTGCAGCACGCTCCGGCCTGCAAAGGCGCGCGTTTGCATCTCAGAAACCCATGCACTCTACATGGCCCGGTGGCAAGTCATGTCTGCTGGTAGGGAATATCATATTCGGGAAGCTCATATTTACCTACATTCAGTAACCCAAATGGAAGCCGCAAATTCCGTCCCAATGGGTTTAACTGGCACGGTCGCTGGCTTCGGGGCCATCCGGCACCACACTAACGGCAGTGGAACTGTAACTGGAATTCCAGCTTGGGAATAAGGATCCTGGAAACATCCGGCAGCCAGGGAAGAAAGCCGTGTCCGGGAAATATTCAAGAGAAAGTATATGCCAAGAGATGGGTGTGGCTCAAAATTTAACAGCTAGGGTTACGCAGGTGTTGGTCTTTGTTTCCATTTACCTCCATTTACCTAGGGGCCATTTTGAGTACATTTTTTGAGCCACAGCCAGATCATGGTCTAAGGAAGTTTAACAAGAACTTCCGTGGTACTGGAACTAATTGAGTTTTGGTGCCTCTTAGAACTGCATGTGTTGCGCGTGAAAAAGCGTACAAGGAGCCAGAAAACACGATAATTGGGGAATAGAAGCGGGCCGAAAACGTGGCGTCGTGCCGAACATGTGCTCTCCGGCAGGTGCGCAAGCCAGTTCAGTCGCGACGCGGTCTCGGAGTGGGTTCGGACCATGTTGGCAGGCGGACCTATTGGCACGGCCGTGCGCACTGTTTCGCGACCTTCAAAAAGTGAACCCGTAAAAAGTTGTGTCTTAACGATTTTCGCTGGGTTGCGTGGGTCGACCGGCTTTACTGGTACCCTAGAGAGCCATGTCAGAGGCAGTAAGTGAAGGGGGATGATCCAAGCAGCCGCCATGTAAAATAACCAGTTGCAAGGATGAATACTTGAAGTGCGACGGGTGGGCAAGCTAAAAAAAGCCGTTCATATTCTGTCGTGGGTGTTTTGGGCAACCCCCACACAAAGCCCACCACTACCCCAAACTGCCGGCCTCGCGTCTGTGCGCATCAATGACTTCGATGTCCAATCGCATCATGTCATTCTGCCACACTCCGTTCTTGAAGTAGTCCTCATGCACGCCATCACCCCTCGAGAGAGCCGCAACTCACGGTTACCTAGCGTCTCGATTGGCCCCTTTCCGGTGGCTGCGAGAGGGAAACCAGAACGAAACTGGCACCAGCTACTTTAGTTACATCCATGGCAACATGGCAAGACCTCACTTGTGCTTGCACGCGCTATGGGTCGTCACACACTGTACTGATTGCCAGCTTTTAGTTCAACTGTCAGAAAAGCCGCCTTACTTGCCCATTGCCCATGGGAAAGAGCCTTCATTTGAAAGCCAGTGCCCATGCGGAAAATGGATGCTGCTCACTTGCAAGGAACCCGATGGCAATAGTTGCTGTTTTGCGTTCCATAAACACAGGTCGCCCTTTTGCAATCCTCAAGGGATACTTGCAAACAAAAGCGGGGGGCCACAAAAGAACAGACACTTCCTGACGGGATTCCCACTGAAAAAGGGCCATAGCCACAAAGAAACACGCAATCCTTGGAAATTCTCAAGGGATAGCAACAAGAAGCACTCCAAAGGGGTAGTACTGGCCTTAAATTGCCGTCCTCAAAGGACAGGGTCGGGAGAAGCCGGTACATCTCCTTGAAGAGCTCTGCACCACCTGAGATCTCACGTGCACACTTGTGGCGCCCCAACGCCGCTCCCCGCAGAAAAGGCACTTGGGTTCGGAGGCTTTGGAGCACACCCTGGGGCTTTATGAAGAGAGGGGGTGGGGCAGTGGGGGCCGAGGGTGATTTTTGCATGGCGGCTTCGCCTGCTTCCCGAACGGAAGTGAGGCAGAATTCCTGTCGGCTTCTGGTGGAAGCCAGGCAGCCTGGATCCCTCTCAGAGCCCAGCTACCCCCCCCTTTTGAGTTGTTGCCATGGCCTGATGCGTCCGTTATTTTTCCCCGAACCCAAGGTCGCTGTGGCCGTGGACAAATAGGTAGCAGAGCAAATGCAGCCAGTGACCATAGGAACAAGGGCCTTCTTGTGTCTTTTGTATTTTCAAGGCAACCTCCCCACACTAAGACTGGCACCACTGGACAACGGAGATGTCCAGCCAAAGTCACGCTGGCTGACAGGCCATGCTGCTCAATGGAAACCTATCCAGACGATGATATATATATATATATGTATACATGCCTTGAAAGGGGATCCGAAGACTCCAGAACCAAACCCCATGTGTTTGTGTGGTCGTTGTTTTTGAGGAAACCCGAAAATGAGTGATATCCCTTTGGTTCCCCTTCGAAACAAACCAAAAAGACACACACACATATATATATATATATATATATATATATTCTAGCCTGCTATGCGTAAGGCCGCGGCTCTTGTCCTTCACCAGGTCCACGATTGAGGGTTCCTCTCGCGTGGCTCCGTGTGACCGCCTGGATGGTATAGGGACCCACCCCGAGAAAGTAATTTTAAGATCCCCTCCAAATCTGCACTTTGGGCCCAAGACGATGGCCTGCCTCGTACATGGCTGGCGCGGGGAAAAATCGGATCGGATCCTCGAGAATTCTGAGAAGTCAGCTGCCGTTTGCCGTCTCGGGTAAGCTTTCACTGTTCGGGGCTTTGTTTCTCAGTAGGGGCAGCCAGAAAGTTCGCAGCTATGGGCTGATTTTCTTGACGCATGGCAATGCTTTTCCATCTGAGCCAAAACGCCTGCAGGTTCCCCTTTGTTTCACTTCATGCTTGCGCCTTCCTTTGGGATGGGCGAGTGATTGCGTCTTTTGAGGCTGCCATCTTTGAGGGTTTGAAAGAAACCCAAAGGGATACCTCTTATAACGGACTCGGACAAAAACACCCGACTTGCACCCTCCAATGCCGCTCTGCGCTTGGGCCTTTGTTCAACGTCCTAAGCTTTCCGGCCTTCGGCTCCGGCGCGCTTCGGCGCGGGTACAAGGACACGCATTATCAGGGCCGGCAAGGCACCGTCCCCATAGCCCGATACATTGCACGACGGCTTCCAAATCGGACCCGCATCAGCAGCAGTTAACAAACATTCCGTGGAACAAAGGGGGAGTTCCTTCTGGAGGCAATACCAAAGGGATGGAATGCGTTGAGGGCTTCAGTGCTACCCCTTATTGAAAGGCCCTCAGTCAGGCGAAGCGGCTGCGAATTCGCTGCCAAGTCGTCAGACAACAAAATGCATCGCCACAGAAGCCGCCGCGTAATGCCGACAAACATAAAAGCATGCAGAGGAGGGCGCGTTTACTCCAAGTGACGCGCTCATCACAAGGCTCCTCTCTGAAAAGAGCCAAAGCCAACCTGCTTTGCCTCATGTAAGCGTGGTTCATCTTGAACTCCCCCTCATTGCATTCTGGGAAAAACGGGGAGATAACGGGTAATCCTTGGGATGGTGTCTGAAGGGCAAACCAAAAGAAGCTCAACCATTTGGGGGCTCTTTGCCGAGTCAATCTTGAGCATCAGAACTCTTCACAAAGAGCTGCTTGCATCTCTCTCTGTTCGCCTCAGCTCGTGCGTCACCCCGGACCAAAATGTGCGGATTCCCTTCGGCTTCCCCTTCTCCTTTGAGGGAACCCAAAGAAGAGGAAGCCGCGAAAACAGAGCACATGCAGATGTAAAACTGGGGCGGCAGCCACGACCAGCAGAACAATGGCCATGAACAGAAAGATGACGCCTACCTGGGAAGTTTCAGAAGGAAACGCTCCGCGGCGCCGCAAGGATGCAAGTGATCGCTTTCCATTGGCTTCGACCTGATCAAAAGGCAAATCCGCCGCTTGACTCTGCATTGTCCTCCGTTCACCAATGTTCCGCCGCAAATCGATTTGTCGGCTGCCTTCAAACTTGCCTCCCCGCTGCAAAGAACCAGCCGAAAGCCCGAAAAAGTGTCCCCAAACCAGAGATGCCCCTCAAATCAGAGTTCAGTCGGAGTCCTTCTTGTCCTTTGCCAGAGAGCCGCCTTCCAACCCTTAATTCACACGAAGACCATCCCCATCCGACCGCATTCCAGGGCCAGGGACGACGTCTGCTATGGGACTTTCGGAGATCAGAAGAATGATCCCCACCAAAGCCTCGGAAGCGGAATCGCGGAGTCGCTTTGGGAGGCAGCCTCAGCGGATGCTTTCGTGTTTGGAGCTAATCTGGTTTGGTTACGTATTGTTGTTGCCCCCCCCCCCATTTTTGTTTGCAACATATCCAAAAGCAGCAACCTGACACTGAAGGCGAACATGGGTGAAATCATTGAACATGGTAGGCACACGCATCGATTCAAGGACTATGACTATACCCCACCGACGCCCCAAAAGCATTTTGAAGACAGGACACCTTCCGCCTTCTAATTGAAAGGACCAATTCATGCAACAGGACAAGTGGCAACTAACACAAGCGCATAAAGGGGGGTCATTACAGAAGTGCTCTCACCAAGGTGTCGGTTGCAGACCTCGTAATCGTGTAGAAGCAAGCAAGCTCACAAGGAAGGACACCCGCACAAATTCGAAAGCTCCCAGTCCACCAAGCTCCAATTCCGTTGAGCGATTCCGCCTCAGCCCTGACAAGTCGCACCCAGCCAAAAAAGTCATGACCCACCTGCACAACGAAACAATATTCAGCACCAGTCCCCCTGTATCTGTTTTTTCATACAGTTCTTTTTGCCGAGATAACATAGCACGAGCCTCGTACATGTGCACTCTTCAGTCTGGGTATCTTTGAGAACGGAAGTCTTTTCACCGGGCCGACTAAATGCAATTGGTTGGTCTCAGCATCTTTTTACGGTTGCAGAGTTGTCGAGCAATTGTTGGGGACGAGTTGAGAGTTCACCATTTTCGACACCAACAAGAAGAACCTGCAGCTGGAGATTGAAGGAGTCCCCATTATCGACCCATGCCCAGCAGTTTGGAGATCCCCGTCCCCAACACAAAGAGCTTCGGTGATCCGATTGCCAGAACTCCCCCCTGACAGCCGTCTCATCGAGATCGGCGCGAGAAAGGTGCCAAGGCCTTAGGCCGCGCAATGGGTCAAGTGGCTACCATCTAGGCATTGCAAGAGAATCAATCGTGCGCAGCCTGTGGTCTTGTTGGATAGTGGTCAGTGCCAGGTTTCCTAAATGGGCAGGCAGCCATTGGTGAGCAGCGTTTCAGGCCGGGTGAAATATATCCAGCTGTATCGCCCATACCTGGTTACTCGAGCCTTGCTTTGGGCGCCCATGCTCAAGCGAGAAACGGTTGAACTCCACCTCGTGCGCAAATCGCTCTGTGACTGTCAGTGCTGATGTTGGTGATTCTGGATCCCTGGCTGGGGCGTGTGTAGCTTGAAGATAGGACTTTCAACCCGTGCCTCGTCAGCAACTCTGTCTTTGCCCAGCAGAATTTGTCGTAAGCAGTTGTAACTTGCCTTTGGTATCGGCCGATTAGCAGACCCCTTAGCGGCACATCTAGGCTTACTATTGCAGGTTCAATGGGAAACCGATTTCCCAGGCCAAGGGTCGCACCAAAAAGCAGACCTCTGAGGCCCCCCAAATCCTTCAAATGGGTGTTCTTCCATGAACTGCCCCGCAGAATGCAGTAGATACTTCACGCACATTTCACTTGAGCGGACTTTCGCAAAACGGGTCCCTTGCCTTTGCCTCCCACTAGAAGAATCTTCCCACCCAAAGGGCGAGGAAGCTCCCCCGCCCCCATTGCCGTACATGTGACGGTAGGTGTTCCCAGGCGGAAGTCCGAAGGTGAACCCTAAAGGCTTGGCAACAGCCCTTAATGAGTTATGATTCAAGCTGCTGGTACCAAACGTTGAAACTTGGCTCATAACCATGTAAAAAATCAAGAGGGCGGCCGCGGCAATTCTGGCTGGAACTGTCCCAAAAGCTTAATCTAGGTTTGGACTGTGGCTCAGAAGTGCAATGGAAACCTCGCCAATACCAAGCCAAATCTCCCTAAGAGTCTTGCCAAGAGTACCTTTTTCTGGGTTCCTTCTTTCCTGGAGAAACCAAAGCACAACCAGCAGTTGATACGTTCTCCTTTTGGAGACAAATACATCATAGCAGGGACCCTGCGATTCAACAGCAACAATGAACTTCATTGTAGATGGATGATTGTCAAAACGAAAATGAGCTCGACCCATGATGTTAAAAGGACACAGAAGCCACTTAGGGTCAGCTCCTAGTCTCGACGTGCAAAACATTGCACGGCTGCCCAGTGTCAAGATCGTGGTCAGGTGACTGGGAGCAGTTTTGCATGAAGCAGACTTGCGAATGGAAAACTGTCGCTTTGGTACACGGCCAAACTGTCTGTCCATTGCGGCTAGCAGGGTGGGACTACCCACTTGCTCAACAATGTTGAATTTATGGCTCGACAAATATAAACTCATGTATTTTATCTTGTATCGAGGTCTTTGGCAACTGGTTGTAAAAAAATAAATGCGACCAACCCCGGTATCCGTTATTCGGAATTCATCTGCGCTCCGATCCGGGTAAAATGCAAACCTTGCAATTGACCTGAATCCAATCGATGTTGCCGGAACCAAAACGAAAACCAACCGAAGCGGGTGTCGGGACGAAGCACGATGATAAAACGACTGGAGAGTAACAGTCTGAAGGGTCAACCAACTTGAATAGGGAGTCCGGGCAAACACATCAAGAACTGTTGGCGAGAAAAGCTAAACATCCTCTGCTCATAGGCTCATCCTGAAAGCCAACCAAAAAAACACTAGCCCTGGGAGGTCCATCAACCAAAATGGGGGGTTGAAAATGTGCTCTCCGCGAAATTCACTCATCCTGAAAGCCACCAAAGTGGGGCTTTAACATATTTCAAGGAAAAAATGTTTTTTTTTTTTGGAGAAGTCGGGGACCTCACTTCCTGTTTCTCCAAGGGGCAGTTCAGCAGGAAGCTGAAGCTCAGAGTGGTGCGGATCACCAGGCCAGCGCCGGGCTGGCCGATGAGTGGCTGCAATATTTGGCATGGAATTTCCTCCATTTACTTAAGTCCCCTGGAAAGGCATAAACACATGTCCAGTAGTGATAGGTACCCTTTAAAGCAGGAGAAAGAATATCAAACATTCTGAAGCAAATGGAATATGTTTAAAGAGAACCACCTGAAAAGTAGTGGGTGGACACGACTTGCTCAAATCTGCTGAGCTGATGATACTGAAACATCTTCGGGTTGCGGCATCCCTTCCTTGTCTCCTTGGCCCAAATCAACGAATTACTGCTGAGCAAGTGTCAGTTGTTGACACCATTCAAACCCAAGGCCCGCATGCTCTACCAATTCTTTGTGGGAAGCCACCAAACAACCCAGGAAAGAAGAAATGCTTGGAAATCAAGTAGCAAGTAGCAAAGGCAAAGCATTGGCTGAACAAGAACTTGTCCTGGTGATCAGCCAAGGGTTCTCGTGGGCAGAAACCACAGCGAGGATGATGCAAGTCTTTTGAAAGCAAAACTAAGTTAGAACCCCATCCCAAATCGCGTGCTCTGGAGTTGTCCGGCCTTCCAGGGCGTTGTGAGGGTGCAGCAATTTACCACCGACTTGCTGGGTAATGGGGTTCTAGCACCACTTTGCTATGTGGTTCTCCTCCCGGCGCACAAATCAACGCGCGGTTGCTGCTGTGGTGGGAAAGTACTAATTTCCCCCCCCCCCCGCCGGGAAGCAAGGTCTGAGCAAGTGCAGCCGATAAAGTTGGGGGCTCGTTCTTTCGATTCATCTAAGCAAGGGATATATATATATATATATAAACCTAGCCCTGGTTAACAAGGACAACACTGCAATCGTGATTGGTTTATTTGCAAAAGATGGGTGCTCCATGCGCTTCCAAAAGTAGGGGATCCTTAAGGAGCTCTCCACAGGAAAATCAGGGGAAACCAGACATTTTCAGGGGTCCCCTGCAACCACCCGTTGGAACCAAGTGCCAACTGGAAGGAGTACCCCGTATGGCCCACTGCCCCACGCTTGCGCCTCCCACCAGATGCCTTCCCTGTCGGCCTGCAAGCACCGTCGGAATCTAGAACAAACACACTTCCATAAAACAGCTGGGCTTTTGATCCAGTGGTGGTAGATAGCTGTCTGGAAAGATTAGACAAGTATCCATCCCCTTGTGGTTTGCTTTCAGGCGGAATGATCAACCCTAGCCACCACCCAACACATGGCATCATTGCATGTAAGACGAGGGGAGTGGACAGCCATGCCCCGCCTCGATCGGTTTCTTCGGAGCCGGCTTCGGCTTCGCGCCTGTGACCAGCGCCAACTCTGGCAGAAAACGAACAGCGGCAAACGGTTCCCAGAGAAACAGGCTCCTTGTAGAGGTATCCCGAAATAGGAGCTTTCTCTAAGACTGAGGGCAGGTTGCGTTTCGGTACTCCATCAACGCAGGACCGACATGTTTGGTGTGTGTTTTTGCTTCTTGGCTTCCGTCTGGACCATGGGCCCGCTCGCTGTCTGGGGCTTCCGCCGGGCTTCTTGGCTTTGGCTGCCACAGGCGCCTGAAGCATGGAGCCCAGAAGAATTCGCTCGAGCCCTTTTGTGGCACACAGAATCTCCTATTCAGAAGGCGGTGTTCGGTTGGCTTCCACGGATGGCCACGGTTGGTGAGGGTGGATTTTCTGGATTCTCGTGGATTCACTCTCTCATGGCAAAACAACCCTTGGGTAACGTGCCCAACTGAGGGGCCCCGAGACAGAACCCGGCCTCTTCGTCGCCCTCCTCGCGGGGTCGGCGACAATGTGAGAAACCAGCTTGGGCACAAGTTGGTTTGAAAGCCATGCCCCTCTAAAGGAAACCAATTTCAAATGCCCCAACCAGAGTTGGTTCGTGTATACTTTGTTTGAATGGATCTGGGTAGCCCAACCACGTGAGACCGCTTCGATAAGCAGGGGTGGGCGGGTGGGGGGGGCTGTTTTCAACAGGGAGTGGGGCTTGTTGTTTTAAAAAGGAGGGTTGTTGAACACAGCCTCGCGGACACCGCCTGCTATCCCAGCCCCTTTAGAAGAGAAAGTATGTTGTTGGGCCATGATACAAGGCATGGTGCACTAAATGCTGATGGTTGACTCCTTGACTGCCCACCAAGAGTTGGTGAAAAGTCAAAAGGAACACAAGCCATGTGGGTGAATTTTGACCATTCACTCTGAGACAAGGGTCCAAAGAAGCCTTCCTGAAGGTGACACAAACATTCCGACGCTCAGCTGCCAATGTGGGGTCAAAACTAGAGATGCTCGGCTGCATCACACCCGCAAACACACACACACACAGCTATGTCCAGTTTGCGTGGATATACTTGGGAATTGGACACCGTCACGGGACCCCAATTCCAATGGAACAAATTTTGACAGGCACAACCCAACCTTGAGGCTCTGTATTTCCAGGGCGCTTATCATAGGGGAAGATCAGGGCTCACGAACCATCAACCTTCATCTCTTTGCCAGGTCCAACTATCCGTATTATATGCATACATGTGTATATATCTATATATATACACATATATATATACATATATATCGACGGCTTTTGGGGTGCACAATTCAAACTGATGGGAGTTATTGTGGCGTCAGTTTGGGCAGTGTCCGTCTCTGCTAAGCACTAAACTCTGCTGTAAGCTTGTGTCCCAGTTCAATCAATGAAAACAATCATGAAACTCCGTCATATAATATAGGTATATATATGTATATATACACATTTCGAAGTATCTCATGTAACAAATTTATCTGCTCTGCATTACAGTACTCCAAGCCTCGCCCCGGCACGAAAACAACAAACAGTTGCATTAGTCCTCCGATCTCTCGTCGTCGTCCGCCAGATCTGCCAAAGCCTTGGACATGGAAAGCAAAAGAAGACCAAAGAGAAACCGGAAGGAACTGGACAATCAGAGAGATTCAAAGTGAGACCGGACGGAAAGCCAAGAAAAGACAGAGCCATGGGGTTGCTCCTCCAAAGGTTTCCCGCAAACATTGAAAAGGGGTCCAATCCAGAAAGTATTCATGAGACACCAATCATTTGCAGGAATCAGGGCTGCCGGCAGAAAATCAGGGCTGCAGCGTTGTCACCATGCTGAGCATGCTGAAATTCACTTTTCAGCATCAACAGGGTCAGGCCAAGTTTGAAATTGACCCGAAACTATAAACCGGACCCTTTGCAGAACATGTGCAGGCTGGGTGGTTCTCCGACGATCGGGATGCGAGCTAAGTTGTTTCTCCCTCTCCCTCTCTTTTTCTCTCTCTCTCTCTCTCTCTCAACAAAGCCATTCATGTTGCCTCGGCTATCGATCGAGCTCCTTTCTAGAGGAAATGCAAGGTGTACTAGCTCCTCACTTTCACTTTATGTGACTTCTCAAACTGTCAAATATCATGTGGTGAATCCAAATCAGGATGTTTCAAAATCAGCATGCGTACCATGCGAACTGCAGCTATGGCAACTGTACCTGTAGATGGAACTGCATGCAATTCAGTAACATAGACTCTGAGTCAATAACCGCTAAACCAATAGTCGATGACTATAAAGTAAATCAACTGACTCCGAATAAACGACTTAAACGCAAATGTAAGTCAACCGTACATTTCTGGGATATTCATTGGAATGTATCTTACAGAACAGCCTTTTGCTTTTGATGACCACCATCTGCGTATCGGCGGCAAAGCTGTGCTATGTCAATCACCCGCGGAACAAACGGTTTTACAGCTGACACCGATTCATGTAGGGGTTGTCAAAATGCTGAACCCGTTTTGGGCTTCGACCCTCTTCAACGGGCGGCACAAACGACACCGCATGGCCTGTCTTGTCAACACCCCTACTTCCAATGTTCACAGTTTGCCACCCCTGTGAATACCTCAAAACAGGAAGCCCTGGGTTGAAGCAGGATGTGATTCTCGGCCTTGGACCACCCCCAATAGCTGGTTGCGGGAGATGCCGTTGGGATCTTCTCCGAAAGTGCCAATCTACAACCCGAATACCCAACTATGCCAACATGTGCCATCCCCTCTTTTGCTTGTCCCCTCCAATGCCGCACTAGTTGTTAAAGTGTGGTTGAGTCACCTTTAAAGTCATTTTTCTTCGAAAAGAAAAGAAAGAAGGAAAACACGCAAACGTGTGGATTTGGAGTCAACACCAACGAGTGGCGTGCGCTTCGCTTGGGCCCAGGCTCGCGCCTTGCCAGCAGGCGGCGCCACTTCCTAAACCATCGCCAATACTTCGCGGAGGGATTTAAACCACCAATGGTCACCGAATATGTAAACTCCTAGGACCCTTTGATCAACCCCCCTGTTGACTGGATTCACCAGACATGTCTCATTTGAAGAGATGTTGAAAGCAGATGTATATTGTATATATATGTATATATAACCCCTGATTCATGGAAACATGCACGCAATTTCACTGACCAGCGGGCTTTTCACCGGGCAAGCCCTTCGACCCTGGGGTCCGCTACAACCTCCCTCTGTGAGGTGTCCGGTTGAGTTGTGTAGTAAAACAATAGCGAGTCGAAGCAAAAACATCCCACAACTATATACCTTTCCTTGCTTTGAAGGTAACAGAAAAAGGCTCGTATTTGGGGTTCCTGCATTTGGACTCGGAAGGTATGTTCACAAGGCAGTGCCGAGTCTGAAGCAGGCCCAGGCTAGTTTTGGCTGCCCCGGCCTCCCGTCCCTTGCCGACGACTTGCGGGGCGGTCTCCCCAGCCTCGAAGAAAGAGCAAGAAGAAGAGCAAGGAAAAGGGAGAAGGAGACGGGGAAGAAATGTCGAGTGGCACTTATTGTCTCCTTTGCTGCATGTAGAGTCTCACTAACCAGAGTGCATCCAAGCGCCATGTTTAGTTAAAGCAAAAGAGAACCATGACAATGCACACATACACACACCAACATGCACGGGCACTCTCTACAAACAACTAGATCTACTAGGGCTTGAGGACATGCTGACAAAAGTAGACACATTCTAGGGATGCTGTCTATAAACTCAAAGGTTCGGATAGCATGGAACAAATATGATTACCCCATGTTACCCTGCAGCCTATGTCTGCCAGTCCGTGCACCAAACAAATATATCCTTCCAGCCTTCATGCTGGAACCACACAAACGCTGGCTGCCTGGGAAAGCCTCAACTCTGTCAATTTGGTGGTTACCCAAACCACCTTTTTGCAGCTGCATATGGGTGTGGTGGACATCAGTTAGGCTTGGATTTCCGTCCACCAACAACTTGTGAGGTGGTGTCCTAGAGAAATTCATGGCCATATTACATAATATAACATATTTGATCATGGAGTGCGGTCTACGTAGTTGTCATACCAGAGTTGGGAACCCACACATTCGAAGTAGTTGTTCAGGGCCCAGGTAACCAACATCAAACCGGGGTTCCATGTACCACCCCCGACTGGCTATCAAATGGATTGATTTTGTTGCACATACAAGCTGACACGAGCAAATCCAAAGGGATAGGCAACGCCATCTGCACCAACAAAAGTCCACACCTTTTTGTTTGCCACTAGGACAGTCTTCCCAACAAGAAGTGGGTTAACTTCTCAAGTGGATCACTCGCAACAAGTCCTGCCACGGATCTGTTGCTTTCGGGGCCAGCCCCAAAGCCCCCGCTGTGGCCTTGGACACCCTTCGTCCTGTGCCCCGACACTGGTCACAGGTGGTGGTGTCCCGATGGACCTGGCAAGCTGGACATTTTCCGGTATCATTGGCCGGGACGTTGGGGGGACCAACCCCCCGAAACAGTTAGACTAGGCCTTGTTCATCCGCATTTTGCCATCCAGTCATAGGCCCCCCCACACTTTTTGGCACAATTCAAATACGCCCACCAAATCAACCCTATTTTCAATCAATTGTCACTCCCCGAAAAGTGGTTAACCAGTGGCAAAAGGAAAACATAAGGGCTAACTCAAAACATGTCAACAATCCCAGTAAAAAATGGATGGCAAAATGCGGACGTTCGGTAGAGCCTCACGAGACTTCGTGATGGGCAAGGCCTAGGCAGGAAAGCACCACCACGGCTTATACGGAAAAAATACACTACAATTGCAACATATAAGATCTTACATGTTGTAAGTATAGCATGATCAAGAAATTGAAACATTCATCTCACTAATAGCTAGCCGCACTTTCATTATCGCTAAGTTCTTCATCCTCCTCAGAGAAGTCTTCGGGGCTTAATATATGATAAAATAGGATATGCCATTCTGACTCTGTTCTGAATGGCATCATTTCTAAAAGTGCTCTCATAGCGTGGTAATAACCAGTTCTCAAATTTTCTCTTTTGTCATCAATACTATCGATGAACCAGAGCTGTTTAAATTTACTTTCAATATCATATATGTAGGAATACTTGTAGAATGTATTCAATTCTACATATATTTCATAATCAGCTTTGGTATTATCTAATGTTTCAGCTAAAGTCATTGCCCAGATTTTTTTCATTTTACTCTTTCCCAAGTTGGACAATTGTTTTTGATAATATCATTATATCTGTACGGACATACATCACAACAGTTGTATGACATAATCTTCAATATAATTTCCAATGGTACACTATTAGTGTCGCACACACTTTACTTGATATATTAAGGTAATGTCTTTAAATACTTTTCGGGGAAAGTGTTCAATCAACAATATTATAACTACAACATATACGGATCTTACATGTTGGAAGTAAAAAAACACATGGTATTAAAGGCTTTAAACTATGCATTTCCATGGGTTGTATTCGCTTCTTCTGTTCCTTGCGAAACTATTTTTTTGCTTTTACTTTGTCTCTGCATTCCTTACACGTTTTGCAAAATATATCTTCCATTTTACGTCTATCATACATTTTGCTTGGTGTTGCTTCATCGCATTTACTGCAATGATTAACCCTTGTGTATCCTGTTTCTTCTTCGTCATCTGCGGAACTCATAATATTATGTATGCTAATATTTCTTGAAATGCCTTTCAATGAACGACATTTCATAGAATGATATGATCATGAATAAACTCCTGTGACCTCGGAGTAAATGAAGATTTATGAATAAGTCTGCGTTTCCTCGTCATAATCCACCTTGCAAAAATCTAAAGTTGACTTCTTAGGTTCTTTGGTTGACCCACCATTAAGTGTATTTAGATAGACAGTTTCTTACTTTTATATTCAGTGCTGTTTTTGTCAATGAATTTTGAAGCTGGTTTCTTTTCCATTGCATTTAGGATGTCTAATATGCTCTTATTTTGTAACATCACCATATCCAATTTATCAAACAAGGCGTTCAAATCTTTGTCCATGAGAAAGAAAAAAAACAAAAAAAACTATACTTTTTGTTTCGTACGTTATCATAATGTCACATTTCATATTTCATATGTCATTGTAACACAATTTATATACATCAATAGATTCAATAACACTATTTATAATACCTTGCATTTTAAATAGTAATACAAATAGTTGTATTATGTTATCGTTCTATTAAAACTAACATTTACGAAATGTCTGCTTGTTTCTATTGTCATATCTCCGTCTTTCTTCTTTGATAAGCTCATTTCTTGGTCTTTCTTCTTGACTGAAAACATACACGGCGTACATTTAAAAATAATACCACCTTTCTTATATACTATTAATTAATCTTGAAAGTTCATATTATGATTACATGTATCACAATTGAATTCTTTACTTACACCTATGGTTTTCACGCTTTCTGTTGTTTCTTTCCGTTCTTGAATTTCCGGCCTTGGTCTCTCATCATCAGATATTAATTGTGATTTACTCTTTCTCTATCTTGGCCTTTTTATTAATATTTACATTTATATTTGTGATATATTGTTTTCCGGTGTTAATTAGTTCTAATGAATAATAACAGCTTGTTTGTATTTTTTTTTATCAGTTTTTATTTCTTGCTCTACTTTCTCAACTTCATTTACTATATCAATATAATCTGAATAACTTCTAAATATATAAATAATAAGAACACATATGAACAAATCTTATTGTTTAGAATACTGGGGGGTTCAGCCATTGTGTCTTCAATGGGTGACGGGGTTCCCAAACTAAGACATTCATTTTTATGACATTCACCACCAGCATAAAAAAATATTTATTTATTTAAAAAAAAAAAAAAAAACGATGGTACATTCAATATTAACTGTTAAAGTATTTCCGGAAATCCTTAATAGTTTGTGTCAAATAAAACACCATCAGTAAAACCTATTGATGACATACAGTTACATTATTAGTTTAACCAATCAAAATATGATGTAGCACCCAAAGTTCAATTTCGTGCCTTAAGTACAGGTCCGAGTGGATGCAGCAAATCAAATCTACTACTCAATTTCATTTTAGACATCTACCGCGGTGTTTTGTCTCGTATATACATCTCGTCACCTTCAATTAACGTTGATAGTAGTTGGTTGCCAGTAAAGTAATATATCAGGGAAGTAATGAATGTAGATACAGAAAAAGAACCGTGTTTCTTTGAAGAGTTCAAGAGAATGGCTGGCGGTAATCATGTTCTGGAACAGAAGAGGTTCCGACAGTCAAGTCCTTTCTCCAACATACCATAAAATTGCTGGACCCTTTGGAGCACAAGCTAAATGATCCAGGCAGCGACGTGGGATGTGTCTGCGTGTTGCCCCAAGCCTACCGTCATCCTGGGACCAAAAGGCGTGGCTGGTTTCCAGAATTACAAGACAAAAGTAGATGCCACCATTCCCTTTACGTGGGCGAGTCAGGGAGATGTCTTGACCAATTGTGCAACTCCAGCCGTAATCCGCATTGTTTGGTTCATACACCTGTTTTTAGGGCCTTCACACCACAGGTTCAGAAATGGGCGCATGAGATGAAGCTTCGACCGCGATTGCGTTTATTTCGACACATCGCCAACAGGCCGGTCCGCTGTTCTCTCCTAGGCGTGCACGCCCACAATACTGGCTAAAGGCTCGTTCTCACAAGCTGCAACGAAACTCGAAATGCCTAGCCTGAATCAAGTTTGGTAGATTGCCAGCATTTGTAGCGTAGCATTTGTATCATGGAAGCAAGCAGCTGCGCGCAAGAAATGACTTTAGCTGCAGCACGGGTGGTTAGTCGTCGCAGGATTAGGCTACCAACAAACACTGCAGCCACTTTTGTGAGAACATCAGCTTCCCACTTCCCACCATTTGGTTGTTTGGATTGATGGTTTGGTTGTTTGTTTTGGAGTGGTTTCCCAGCCTCAAGGATCAGAGCTCCACCATTCCAAACCAACTAAGGCAACCTGAAACATACTTGTAGAAAAGAACAACTCGTCTGCTGGCAAATCACTTAAGAAACGTCCTCATCATGTTGCAGGCGCCGCTCAGAATGCTCTGGGCAGGCTGTGTCTTAGCGTCAAATCGAGCATGGCGATTGAGACGGGAGCACGACTTTCATACAAAGTTGGAAGCAAAGTCTGCGTGACTGTTGTTTTACGGCAAAGCGAGCGGAACCGTCCAAGGTTTAGATTCGCCATGTGAGCCTACTAAAACGCAAGCGGCGCAAGACCACCTTCCAATCGTACACTTCAGGTGTCAGGTGGCTACCATCACAAGCAAAACAGAACATTTCTCCTTGTCTGGATGTGTGTCAAAGCCAGGACGCTCTGCGGGTCTCGGCTGACACCGTAGGGTTTTGTGGTGAGAATCTTTCAAGCAACCATATCTACAGGACTCTTCATCATGGGGCCTGCAATCCAATATCAAATCAAATCTCCTAGATTTGCGCAAAACAACTCGGACATGACCCAGCAGCGGGCCGGCCTGCTCCCCTTGGCCATTGCAGACCGGGCAGACAAACTGCGGCGGTTCGCGGTTTGTGAAGTTGGGCACGTCGACACATGGAAGGAACCATAATCCCCCAAAGCACCTCACATCTCCTCAATCAGCGATCAATCTCCCGAACTCCGAGAACAAACATTTAAGGGCCCGAAGCTGAAGCAAGTCCTTTGCTGGTCCTAGCTGTGCTGGGGGGTCTCTGCTCTTTGATGAGAGCAACGGCAGCAATGTCACGATCTCTTTAAAAGGGGCCAATACTGTTGATAAATGGCAACCCGCTCTTGTTTGCAAGCGGTGTGTTTTCGGCGGGCCTTGTTACTTCTTCCTGCTGCGCAGGCACCAGTGCCATCGCAGTTGTGGCATTCTACGCGTCGAGCTTTGACCTCAGTGTAGCTCAGAGCAGCCTGTGCAAGCACATAGGCACACAAACAACCTCTGAAGCTTGGGCAAGCCCAAATAGGAATGTAGACTCCTTGTGTGCGAGGTGTCAGCAGACATGAGATGAGGCTCTAAGCAACGCAATCGACTGGTCCGGATTTGTTTTGAGCGCCAGAGCCAAAGACTTGAGTCTATAGCCTTCTGCTGAAAACTAGGGATTGGAGCTCTTTCAGGGCTGCTTCACCCTCCAAATCCGCCCAACCCTCTGCTTTCTGTTCCGCGAATCCAGTGGGCAAAAGAGAGAAAAGCCGTGCAACCGTTTGAAAAGCACACGTCACCAGCCGATACCCTCAAGGGTGGCATCTCGGAGATGGCAGCTTCAGGCTTCTCACGTTTTGTTTTCTTGTGTTGAACTAAGTGCGCTGACCCAACCCCAAATCCGCCGACATTGCGCTGCTTAAGAGAGGATAAAGGATAACCCAAAGGTTGACATGACAGGAAAAGAAGGCGAAATGAAAGGGAAACGAAGGGGAACTGAAAGGGACATGAAGGGAAAAGAAATGAAAACAGGGGGAGTGCAAGGCAAACAAAGGACAACGAAACCAAAGTACACGAAGGAAGATGTAGGGAAATGACTGGCAATGAAAGAAAGGAAAATACATGGAAATGAAGCGGACATATCGAGAAAATGACAGGGACATGAAGGGGGAATTAAAAGGAATGGCAGGGGACATGACCAGGACATCCTGAAAAAGCAAAGGACATGAAGGGGAAATCAAGGGAAGGCCAGTAGTACGAAGACAACTCAGGGGTCATGAAGGGGCAGTGCAAGGAAATCGAGGCAACTCCGGGGGGACATGACGCTGCAATGCAAACAGAGAGAGAGAGCGAGAGAGAGAAAGAGAGAGAGAGCGAGAGACAGAGACAGAGACAGAGACAGAGAAAGAGTCAGAGAAAAAGACCGAGATCGAGAAAGAGAAAGAGACAGAGCAGGAGACAGGAAAAAAGGGAGAGAGCAACGGAGAGACCTCCATAGAGGACTGACCCCCCCCGCAGGGGAAATAAAGGAGAGCCTCAAGAAGACACAGTGATATCCCAGCCGTAGCTGTTTGGTTCCGGGGATTTGCCCCCAAAAAAGAAACAGGCTTCAAGCCAAACAGCCGAAGGGTAGAAACTATCGTGCGCGGTGACTATGGAGTACCCCTTGCACTGGACTTAATATGTCGGGTTCCCTTTAAACCAGCACCAACGACAGTACTCTCAGCCAAGGACAGTACTCTCAAAAGCAAACTGGCTGACATGTCAATTTCATCCCTTGGAGGAGCTCCACAGCCCGATGCTTCAAGCGAAAGGACCTCTCACCGACGAAAAGGGAGTGAAGCCTTTTCCTGTCTCCGCTCATAAGACTACAGGTCTACGCTGCATAACCCAAACAAGCTCGAAAAACGGACACTCAATGGAAGTTTTGCCTTTCTTTCTGCAAGTCTTCGCGTCAAATCGAGTTGAGCGGTCATGCTGATGTCAACGTTTGCTGACTGCAGAACCACCCCTCGCGGCCGGCTACAAAAGTAAATAAAACCACCCCTCTGAACAGTTCGTTGCAAAACCACCCCTCTACGCAGCCCTGTTAGGACCAAATGGCCAGCAGGGACATTATACAGAATCCTAGCAAAGCTGCCAAGAAGCTTCGCCTCTTCCATTGACCTTTCCCAAGAATCAATGAAGGCATAAGCATATCGTAGACAGCGACACACAGCAAACTCCCTGCCGCAACGCAAACCAAGCCAGCAGCACGAGGGCCCTCAAAGCTTGTCGTAAGCAAAGCGCCAAGCGCAATGCCTAATGGAGTCATCGAACCAAGAAGCACCATTAATGCCCACCAGGCCCTCATTGAGACGCTGTGCAACAATAAAGATCCAGCAGAGAAGCATGCAAAAAGCTTGTGCGCGATGATAGCAACAAACATTTGGAATAAATCCGACACATCACCAGCAGCTCCAGTGGCAGCTCCATTAATAAAGGAATGCACACACAGTCCTATCAGTGCTGACAAACCTGCAGCACAAGACTTTTCAGATGGTAAAACAATGATCTCTGCGACATCCGAACCTGCTTCAGAGTCTGAATCGAAGTCCTCCTCAGAACTCTCCCTTTGATGTCTATGATAGCCGCTCGACCGACCCTCGTCATTCACTGCGCGAGACTCATCGGGCTCTCTGCCCGGCAAAAAAACTTCCACTGACAGAATTGCGAGAAAGCCGAGGCCTGCCAGTGCAAAACCCAATGGAAATGCTTCGGCAGACTTGTTGCCGGTGAAGAACTCCGCAATTTTGACTCCAGGCTGCTCCAACTCTTCAGAATTTTCGCTGAGCATGTGTACCAGGGTAACCGCGAGCAGGATTCCACCAGCTCCGGCATTGCAAACTCGGACGATCTTCGCCGAAAAGCTTGCAGCAAACAACGACAAAGCAGCGCCAGTTAAGGCTACGATAAACAAAATTCCAGCGCATAGAGCTTTGCCTCCATTCAGGTCCATTGCCTACGAACTCGACGTTTTACAGCTGACCTGATCCTTGAACCAATACTTGAACCAATAGAGGCGTGTGCATGCTGTTCAAAGAGTCAAGTAAACAAAGCGTGCTAAGATGAGAAGCTCACTGAGCCCCTTTCTCCAGAACATGAATATCATCGCAACACAGCTGACACATTTATGACAACATTACAAATTAATAGAATGCATATCTTTCTCCAGCTTCTGCCCAGCTTGGCCCTCGCTGGGCTACTCCGTTGCCATCCTTGCGATACGGGCCTTCTACTGCTGCCGCGCGCGCGTGGTTGTGATTTGCTAGAAGATGCTAGAAGCGTTCGAGGCATCTGTAGGCTTCGTGCATTGCCGCAGCCGGAGTTCTCGAGGATCCATGCAATTCTCAGGGCCTGTGGTTCGCGTTCAGTAACATTGATTCCTGAGCTGCGCCTGTATGCAAGCAAGCAACATGCTGTGTAAAAGAAAACCTTGCCGTTTAGTGGACAGGTTTTTGCAGGAGTATTCCGAGGCAACTTGGCTTCCAACAGATTGGCCTGTGCCATCGCATCCGTCGCAAGGCCTCCGAGAGAACGGCTCTGAAATGGCCGCTGCGATGAGAACCAGTTCGCATACCCAACCAATAGGTTTTCTGCTAGGCGCACATAGGACTTTCCACGAAATGGGCGGGACCGCAGTTGGGGGGGGGTTGTGCTAGCTGATACCCCCGCACGTTGGGAGAATGCAGCGTGTACCAGTACCATCTTAAAGATGGACCGAAGGCCTTCTCCTGTATGTGCTACCTAAAAGCCCACCACAAACATGCACTACACTTTGTATCCTCAACTACCACCATGAACATAATCCCATCACCTCTGCAAATCAAACAAACAATACAATACAAATATGGGGGCGGGACTTGTCAACATACACATTGACATGGACATGTCAGCCAAATAAGCAAGACAGTTCAGTCATAATCAAAATCTGGTACTAAAGGTCTACCCAGAACCACGTAAACAATTAAAGAGGCGGCTGCAGCCATTTCTGATTGTGATTGTCCCAGATTTGATTGTGGCTCAGTTGAACATGAACCATGGCGATTGCGGATCTAGCAAAACATGGAATTGACCGTTGGAGGGCTGATCTTTGACGTTGCGATCCCACATGGGATCCCTGTGTTGACACGGCTTGTTTGACAGACATGGGGAAGGAAATTGGTTGCTTGACTTGAAATGGAACTTAGCAAGAACAAAAAGACAGGAATGGATGGAACGAGCGGAAAACCACCCGAACTGGTTCGAAACCTGTCGTCCTGCCCCGCCCCCGCCTGCCGGCTGTCACTTTTGGCGGCATGGCTACACAATGTGTCGTGCGAAATGGAGTTGAATCCAAAAGACATCTTGATCGCATCGGAACTGAATCATACCTGCTGACCTGAATGATGAGGTCTGCAAAAGATTGTGCGCCGAGTTGGACAAACAGAAACATGACCGTCTGTGCCCTGCGTAGATGCATCTGCAAGTTCGGGTCTCCAGTTCTATCCAATTTACTAGTGTTCAATGCCTTGATTGCATGTCTCCCAACAGGCGCTAGAAGTGACACTGGCATCCTTGTAGCCTCTCTGGAATTATACAAGGCCCAGATTCATAAACCACCACCTCTCGCACTCAGGTGCTTGCCTTGCATGTGAAAGGCGATCTGATCATTTCTCTATTGAGGTAGAGATAAACTGCGGATATGCCAGTGACCAACCACAAGCACACTCTCCAGGTTTTGCTCATTCTATCCACCAAGCGTGTACTAAACCGCATATTGGACCCCTCAGATTACCAAACACCTCAGTCTGATTGGGGGCCGATCCAAATCGCTTTCCTTGGAAACAATCTGCAACTGCGGGAGACCTTCACGAACCCAGAGTGACCACTCCAATTCGCTCATTGCTCGCTGCAAGATGTCCATCTGCGCAATTGATTGCTTGAAAGCCAGAGGTCTTTTTGGCCAGCTCGAACGTTGCCACATTGCACACCCGAACGTTGCGACAGCGGCGCTGGCCCTGAGGACACCACGTTTTTTGCACGTGAGGGGCTTTGATTGCGGCAGGTAAACCATTGGAAAGGATATGAGGATTCTCAAACTAGGGCCCCTGGTGATGTTTGTTGGTTTTCTTGCTCGCTGTCCATTTCAAAGCAGCAACATGTCCCTTTGACACATCCCCTAGCCATCGAATGGTCCACATCCAACACAGGCGAATATGTGAGCGGGGGTGCACAACTCCTACCTCCAAGGCGAACCACATGCCTCCGCAGGAGGTGACGTGGGCCCGGCTGCCGGCTGCACTTTGAGCAACGCTGTCCACGGTTTGGGCCAAGGAGTCTTCCACATGCTACAAGACTTACTTGCCCAGTGGCGGTGGGAAAAAAGGGGCTTGCAATCTTCTTGGCTGAGCTGCAAGGCGGACCCACCATTGCCACTGGACAAATGGAAAGAGCACCTATCTACTGGCGGGATTGTTGCTGCGCGCAGCAGGCTCAGAATGTGCCGTTATTGTCGTCCCCGCTCAGCGTCAGCAGTTGACACCCCTCCTGCGCATGCCAGCAATCAAGGACCCCCACAAACAGAAGGAAAACCCCACAAACCATGGGACCCTCACGACCGCACCCAAATCGTTTTGGCTGTACAAGCCGAATAGGCAACAAAGGAGGTAGAAGGAGGCCCCGGGTGGTTTGCGAGCTGCCGGAAGCATCCGTCGGTTCCGGGCCCCACTCACTCGCTCCGTTTTGGAAGCCCAAATCGTCGTGGCTCAAGCAGGCGGCCAACAGTAGAATTGCACGTCGTCCAGACGCCAAAATGTGTCTTTGTGCTCAAAATAATTAGCCTCCCTATGGGCACTCTGAAGATGCCGGGTACAATTCCCTGATTAGATTCAAGAGGCCGCACATCCAGTGTTCCACCAGGTGAGGCCAACCCCTCGTCTTAATGAACCTCGTAACAGTCCACTGAAGAACTCAGCTTCCCTTCATTTGACCCTCAGATCCTCATATCAATCAAAACAAATAGAAGAATAGCTCTGTTCTCGTGGCTGAATGATTTCAAATGGCCCCGAATTTCAATTGAACATCCCAAAAGGCAACAATCCCCAAGAATAGGTGATTGAAATTTACATTCAGAATACCTCCTTCAGAATAGGGCCTCGTGAGACTCACCTGCGCACCTACCGTAGGCCGGCTCCCACAGCCTCACACAGCCCGAGAGAACCCAGGAGAAGCCACTCTTCCAAGGAACCTGTCTCAAAGTATTTCCGTGAATTCTTCGCATTCGCCAACTGGACACCAGGAATCCCTACAAACACCACCCTGATCACACCTCATCCACCAGCTTGTCCGACACATCCCACTGCTTCTTCATCTGCTCGTCGTCCTCGCGCTGTGCCACATCTACAAATTTACGTGTTGCCCAATTTCGAGGCAACAACCTTCTAGTCATCTAGTTCAAGGGGTCTCCGTGGTTTTGACAGAGCTCCAAACAGTCGTTGGCCGATTTGCCACCCAAAAGCGGAAACAAGATTGGGATGTTTTAAAGGAGCCAACTACGATTGACCACAATTTGAGGGCGCATCTACATGCGTTTCTGCAATCAGATAGTCTTCAGCAAGAACAACCCATGGCCGGTTCACCAGCATCAGCCGGGGTGCCACACGTGGCGCAACCAGAAATTGGAAGACGGAACCAGCCCTTCTCCTTCTCATTGTGCGCTTTTGTGCCACTTGAATACCAGCGCCATTCCATTTTCCTTGAGGATGAACAGAGCAAGGTGGACAAAAGTTGAATGAGACAAATCCAGGGAGCCCTCAGAATGGCGGGGCTCCTTGAAACATAAAACAGTTGGGGTCTTCAAGTCTCACACGTTCTTGGTCAAACTCTCGGCACGCGGCACGCGGCTCGTCTTTTTCTGGCCATGGCACATCTTGAAGTTCAACTCGGCGGATTGCAGCCTTCGGTTTTTCAGCAAGATACATTTCCTGGCCCCCTTTACAGGGAAGCCGCTTGGCCCAACCCAAGTTGTGACGGTCTGGGGCTTTCGTGGAACGCGTCTCCACTGGCTTGGTGGATGGCGTGGACGGGCAGAAACGTACTCGGAGTTCGGAGGTCGGCTCAGACCTTGGATCAAGCCACATCTCAAGCGCTGTGCCGTGGACATAGGTCAGACATCCCAATTTGTGGGAGGGATGTTGCACCACACGTAAGCAAAGCCCCTTGGCGTCGTTTCATTCTAGACCTACTGTTGCAGCCCTGACAGACAAAGGCACGGGGGCGCACGGGGGCGCGCTGCCAACGGCGCTTTTCACTGAGTGCTCGTGGTACGTCAGTGGCCAAGGATGGTGAAGGCCCAGATGGTGCTCACCAATTCCTGGCGCCGCTGTGAGCATCGGCATTGCGAGCTACGTCGTGGCTGCTCCAACGCGCGGACACAAAGAGGGTCCTTTTAGGGCCCAAAAGCATCCGAATGCGAACACTAGAATTGTGTAGGGCTTGCCGAGACGAAAACCGGCCCCAATTGTGGCTCAGACAATTGGAGTCAAGATCAGTCTTTGTGTGGGATAGGCAACCTTCTCTCCCCAGTTTCCATTAAGAACACGCCAGCAGAACAACCCATCATGTTACTGCATTGTTCACTTTAAACCAATAAGGAGTGATTCCTCATTCACAAAGCTGATTAGTCCGGTTTCCGAAGTAGTATTCAGACTGGCTCCTCTTTAGTTCATTCTGACCACCCCTCCCGCCACTTGTCACACTCAAACAAACCCAGTACTTGCCCGGATTGGTTTTGTTTTCTGGAGCCACAAAGTTGAGTGGCTTCCCTTTGGCTCCAAAAACCATCCAATGGCGTTCATATATCTTGGTCACTGGGCGCTGCTCTTTTGTCGTCCCCAATCTGAGTTGATGTTTGCCACGAAATGGGAGAAGTGACCCATGGTCATTTGGGGGCCGAACGGAATATAGACCACCCCCCAAATACACAATTATTATTCATGTTCTGTGGTCGTCCCAGTGCAATTTGCCATAAGTCCTGGGTGGTGAACTGCGGGGCTTTCTGCTGGGCGCTCTTTGTCAAGGCATGTGTCAGGGGGTGCTGTCGCGGATGTGGCATGTCCACCGCCAGTGCCCAGGAGAGGCAGGCCACCTGACGCAGCGGAGGGTCCTGGTAAAAGTGGCCTCGACCATCTGTGACTTTGTTTTACCCCCGCGTGACCTCATGGAACTGGGTTCAGACTCATTTCTTTCTTTACATACAGCGGTTCCTCGCCATTCATCACTGCTTGCTCCTGCTCAAGTCAATGCCTACAGCACGCTCAGCAATGGGAGCCGCATATTTAAAGAGGTACTTGAGGGAATCCTTCAGGTTTGAGGAAACTACACACCATCACACACTTGTCCTTTCATCGAGCTCATGGGTTGATTAATTCAGCATGCGCAGGGCCGGAGTTCCCCCATTGCCACACCAAGAAGGACCGCCAAAGCAGCCCTGCCTCGCGCGGTCCGAACTCGTCCATTTTAGTCTGTGCCACATCGGCCAGTGGCTCCAGAAGCGAAGACCTCGAGCGGACGAGAAGCTGGAAGGACCCTATGAGCCTGTGATTCTAATAGTGGAGCCCCCCCGCACGCTCAAGTATAAATATACCCAAGAGATGGCATGCAAAGGTTCCCAAATTTCCCGTTAAACAACAAATGAGTCCCCCTTTGAGCACCCCTCGTAAATGTAGGGAATGGTTGGCGGGCTTGTTCTCATATTCCATACAAAGAACAACCCTAGTTAAGGGTTGGAGGGGGTCCATAAAAATCCATCACGGGGGTCAGGCAAGCCCTGATAGGCAGCTAGGCCGTGACAACCACACAGATCCAACCGCCTGTGGATTACATGAGGCAGCGGATGGCCACCTTTCGCCTTCCGCCCCGCTTCGGTTTGGGACAGTTGGCCCCAATAGATCGATCGGGCGGTTTGCACCTGATCCCCGAGGTCCAGTCCAGTTGTGGCAAACTCCTGGCAAAGGTCAGGACTTGTTCAAACAAACCTCCGGCTTTTCAACTCAAAGCCTCTTTTCCTGGCTGGTGCGATAGGCAGGGAATGACCGAGACCGGGAGTTGGGAATTCCCGAATGAAGGAACCAACTCGGGCATGGTTTTGCTCGGGATCACTCCAACTCATTCCAGGACACCGAATCGGGGAAATGGATGGTTTATAGGGTGATCCAGGGTGTTGGGAATGAATCGGATTTGGGGATCTCGAATAAAGGAAACCAAGTCTCATTCCAGGAAACGTCGGGGAAATGGATGGTTTTTCTCGAGGTCATTTCTCATTCCCTGCATCTCTCGCACCAAGTTTCGGACTGGACTCGGGACGCTGGCAGGGCGGCAACAGCCACGGCCCAGCACACCGCCGCCAGCTCCGCGGCAGCCAGTTCCCTCGGAGGAACCCCGTTCCGTACGGAAAGGTCCGTGACAAATCGTCACGGGACCTTTACAATCACATACAATCACATTTTGAGGGCGTCCCACATTTCGAGCCCCTTTCGACCTTTTTCAAAAGGAACTGGGGGAACCCCAGCCTGGAGCGCTCTGCCACGCAGAACTTGGCCAGTTCTTTCGCCAGGTCACCGGCTTGGCCTGAAATCGGCGGGTTTGAAACCTGGTTGGATTGGTGCGCAGGGAATGACCCCCACACAAACCATCCAACTGGTGGGGGTTCCTTTAAGAAAAGGGAATCCCCAGGTTCAGTTGCTGCTGTGAAATCGGCAGGCAGAGAATGAGAAATGGAAGGCCCCGAGATAAACCATCCATTGTTGGTGGTTTCCTTGAAGGGAATCCTCGAATCTGGGTCATTCCAACATTCCCTACTGAGCACTATAGCAAGTTGTTTTCCCTGCTGGTCACAAATCCTTCTGGTGGGATTCATGGCTGGTTTCACATATCCGTATGGCCATGCAGAAAAAGAGCCTTTAAGGCATGGACCGGTATCAATGGGTATCTTCGGTTGTTCTGCTTTGTTCACAGTCAAGGCTTGCGGCCCCAAAATAAGTCAAAATGCATCTCAAGTCCTCAGGGCACTTGCCATTGCTAGCAATGTGTTTGACACACAGTCCATTTTGGAGTTCAAGAAATAATCCGTTCTAACGGGGTTCCTAAAGGTGCCGCCAAGAAAACAGCGTTTACAGTCCTGATCACTTCCACTCAAAACAAATTAAAGAGTCACAATTTGACGAACCAAAGAGAAGCCAAAGGCCAACACACCCCACAGCCCACCAGGGCCCCGGGGCCTGACCAGCAAGAGGCCAACGCCCAAATCACGTTGGCCAGCTCCTGCGCAGAAATTTCCCATGGCCAACATGTCTACTAAATTGGTCTTCCCCAAGCCAAAAGAAGCCCTGAAGCTTGAGAAGTGAGGTCCGTTGATGGTTGGGCAGGCTGTTGACATACGGAGAACTGCGCGTAAACAAAAAGGGGTGCCACCGGACATCCGGACTTGAAAAAGAAAACAACAACCAAAGGGGTACAAACAGCACTTATTTAAAACTCTCGTCATGAATGCAAGCAACCTCGGCATTTGCGGAGGTTGCGCCGTCATGCGTTCTGAGGCTCTATAGCATTAGCTAAGCAGCGGCTTGTCACTTTTTTTGGTGGCCTCAGGGCTGATGGCCAGCACCCTGATAGGCTGCCTGGCGCTCAACCAGCGACTGACCAAAGACGTAGTCCGGACCATTCATAGAAACCAACCGGGAAGCTTCGGTGAACACACCGCCAAAACAACGAAGAACGCAAGACACGCGCAGACAAGGAACACCGACGTGCCGCGGCCGGAGAGTGGCCGTCCTGGGGGTTGAAGCCTTGAGGCCTGGTGAGCGCCCGCGCGGAGCTCAGCTCTCCCATCAGCTCCGCCTGACGAAGCCAAGCCATGGGTTGGGACCCTTTGGTGGACCTCATGTAGGTGGGGACTTCCACCAGCTGAAGGGGGTCCCTGATAGAATCCTGTGCTGACACGAAAGGGGGTAGCCAGGCCCAAACCAGGCTCAAGGGGCTGCGGTTGAAGGGCTTCACAAGGTTCCAACTTGTAACTTGTAGACCTCAGACTACCGCACGGGACGTCAGGTACAATTGGAACCTTGCGCTGGTCTGGGTTTGAAGGGCCATTTTCCTACGTTTGCGAACAACTAAAAGGATCAATGCCTGGGGAAGAACGGAACCTACCCTGGATGCGCAAGTAACCCTCCAGGAGACCTTTCTTTTTTGCAAGCCCAAAAGGGGCGGGAGAACCTGCTGCTTTCGGGGCAATTCTCCCCGCAATCGAAGGTAGATTTCAGAGAAGCCCAGCGACATGGATGCGCAAGGGGCGGGGGAACATGATAGGCGGGGAAGAGGAGTGTTTTATGATGAGGCACAGGGAAGACGCGGGTGGAGCGCACGCTGGGACCAGTGCAAGATGTGGCTGGCTGGGTCGCCGAGTGGGGAAGGGGGGTGTTGGCACGGAATGACGGGGAGCATACTTATTTGGCTGAAGGCTCTGGGCCCAAGGTGGGGAAGCCGAAGATGTGGGAGGATGTGAGCTGGGTCGCCGGTGGGGAAGGCTGCCGGCCCTGCCCGGAACTCCCCAGAACTCGGCCCAGGCCTGGCGGGGCAGATGGGTGTCGAGCACTGCCATGGCCCAAAGCCCGTTGCTCACGTCCTGGTGGCCCAGCCCCTGCACGCAAAGCGCGAGCGATCGAGATCGGGGGGGGGAAAACTCGCCCGTGGACGAGGCCGGAAATCACCAAGGGAGGGCAAAGGCCCCCCCACAAAAGGACACCCAAAGGTGCCATCTGAACTTTTCTGGGCGAATAGTTCTGAAAAAAACAGCCGGCAGGTCGGTTTGAGCACAACAGAGGTCCTGGTCCATTCAGAACGCACAAGATCATGCGGCATGGGCAAGGGCCCACCTTCTGCACCCCAAACCCATCGATGGACACTGATACGGAGCACTTGCTCCGAGGATCAACAAATATCATAAAGTTGTATTGTGTGAGGGCATTTCTTTTGCTAAAACAGAACAATGGGCCGGGGAGCAAAGAGGATTTTTGCTGGAAACATAGAAATACATGGTACTAGTAGTGTCTAACTCCCTGCCCAGTGACCATTGGAACAAAAGCAACACCCCGTGCTTTGGGCTAATCTGAGAGGGAACGTAGCTAGCAGGAAGCGAGCTAGGTTGGAATAGGTTGGACAACTATGCACTCGGAGGGGCAGCTTAAGTTGAATAGTTCGTGGGTTTACCGGTTGCTCCCCTTCGAACACCATCCAAAAACGACGCGCGTCTCCATTTTCAGAGAGGGGTCTGCCCATAAGCATCTACTATAAGGGCTAAACAGTTGCAAGTAAGCATAACTAAATGTGTTGCAAACATAACTACATGTGTTGTAAAGTGCACCACAGCCCCATTTTATTTGTTTAGGCCCATACATCAAGCCTTATATTGCCAAGCAGGTCGTTGACAACCCCTCCAGTGGGTCCTTCGCGCCTCGTCCATGGCGCATGCAGCCAGCTGGGTGCTCACCTGGCTCACGATCCAAGTGCCGAGGAAAGCAATGCTTTTGTTTTGTGGCAAAAACAACAGGCCAACAACAAAAACATACACACACACACACAGAAACAAAAACTGAAGCTTCCAAAACAAAATGAACAAGTAAGCACTCTTGTTCAACATGCCAAGGGGCACCAGCTGTTTGTTGTGGGGGGCCTAGTTCGAGCAAGGGTAAACGGTCCCAAAAGCACGCACCTCCCTATCATCCAAACATCCACTGCGATAGTTTGGAGGTTGCGATTTGATGAAAGCAGAGCAAAGGTAGACCAACTTGAGACCCAAATCAGAAAGATCCAAAAGGCAAAGCCACGGCTGTCCCTCGTAGGAAACTCCTTTGCAGTTGGGTTGCCTGGTCGATTGGAAGCATGCCATTGCTACCATTGTGAAGAAACCCTGCAACTTACAACGGTTTCGCCCCCCGCCCCATTGCCATACATAAGTCCACATGAGCGGGGCCCTCCAAAGTGGAGGTTGCGTGAACACGTCCGACTGGCCGACATCTCGCCTCCGCCACCAAGCCAGGCCTGGCCCCAGTGGCCACGCCACGCAACCGCGCCAGCGCCCAGAGTGTGTTCCTAAATGTCTCGAATTGCGGGAACCTAAAATGAAAGACTTCTCCTGGGTTTCCAATGGCCATGAATAGGTCTGTCTCAAAATGGTTTCACCACCCTTGGGATGGTTTGAACGAAGACTAAGGTGAGCCAACGAAGAACTCGGGCGAGTCTCAAAACAGAGAACTCTAGGTGGATGGTTCGGAAGGGAAACCTCAAGCAAGCCCAAATGCCACCTCATTTGGATTCACTAAAACCACGGCTTTCTTTTGCGCTGGGCCCTGGAGATCTGGAAACTTGGGGGAGATCCATCCGTTCATCGTACTGGTCCTTAGGGCGTAGCTTGAGATATAACACAAACAAAAAACGAACCAGCGAATTTATCCATATGCCTGGACCTTCAAACTGCGGGAAATTTCTGGGTTTTTTAGGAGACGCCCACGATTTTCCGAATTCCACTGGTTTAGCTACAATTTGGGCCAAAACGCATACGCATTGAGTCGTTTCCAGGCCATGCAAAGTAACTCGTAGCACTTGCCAACGTGCCAGTGAGCACTACGTGATGCCTTGATCATCAAAACTACAACTTTTTCTGATTTGCGGGAGTTTGCGGATTTTGCGGGAGATCTGCGGAAATGTGCGGACGTTTTTCAGTCAAAATGGGAACGTTTTTCTGCACCGCACAACTTTGGACCTCGGTTGCATGTTCTGACAAACTTGCGCGCTGCATTGAGCCGGGTACCCCTGCAAAGCTTCCTTGGCCGCGAGCATGGCAATAGTGTGTTTTTTTAGGAGTTGTTGGAGTTTCAGGTTTTTGCGGCAAAAAGGGCTACAATTTCCCAAATATCCAGTCAAAGGCGGAAACCATTTTTGCAGGAGGACGAAGGTCCAGGTATATGTTAAGATACTGGCCTGCTCCAACATAGCGCCTTGGAGTGCTTGAAGCGGAAATCTTCAAAGCAAATGCGAGTCGAATGCCAAATTTCGCTTCGACTCGAAGGCCTCCAGGTGCTGCTTTTCTTTTTGCTACTTTTGCAAAGGATCCCGCTGGAGGCAACTTTTAAGGTGCTGGCCTTTTAAGAGGGAGGCATGGAACCCCAATTTGGAGAAAATATCATATCTGTCAACAAGGTGAACATGATTCTCCCGTGTAAGCAAAGCCTAAATTCATACTGACTGTGAGCAAAGAGAGGTCAGGTTCCCTCGTGGTGAAATGACGGCCTACCAGAGCTGTACATTCCCACAGCAGTTTCCATGACTGTTGTCGTCGCATGGATCACAGGTTCCCTTCGCATCGACCGTGGCTTTGGCAGGAAGTCACGGAGCCTTCCCAAAACCAGAGGCAAGTTGGTGAGCACTCCCATGAGTGACCATTTGAGTTTGTGTACGCTATGCCATCCCCTGTGCAACAGTAGATGACGGCGATAATGATCATGATGACGTCAACACCAGTCTTCTCGGTTGCAGTTGGGATTTATGCAAAGCTTGCAGTCCAAGCGTCGCCATCTGCCGGCCATCAAGACGTCCTTCCCGGGTGCAAGAACTCCAACAGATCTAAATCCCCTGATTTCGATGGGTTTGTGTGACCATTTATTCTGCTTCCAGCCACTACACAAAGACAACAGAAAGAAGGTTGGAGCATCAAAGACTTTGGCGTTGAATGAATCAAACAGCTGCAGGGCGCTATCCTTTCATGTTGGGTCCCCGAAGAAATCAAACAAAAACACAACTGAAAGGCAATCAATGAGCCTGCGATTTGCGCCGCCCTTGAGATGCGTCAAACAACTCCGCCAGTACTGAAGCGGGTGCCTCTATGTAAATGCTTTGGCTACGAGGAGTGTGTTTTGGACAGTCGTCACGGAGGGCCAGCTTGGACTGAGTCTCCAATGGCTGCGAGCAAAAAAAGAGAGTCACGAAGCCCGAAGTTTGGATGTTCAGAAAAACATCCCCAACTAAATAAGGAGCGACCAGTTCTGGACAAAAAGCCCTGACTCCAGAAGTCTTGGAAGTACGCGTTTTGGCGAGAATATGACCCGTTCATTTGAAAGGGAACCAAGAAGCAACAGCTGAACCCACCACCTCGTCAGCTTCCATGGTTGAACGAGGGAGGGCACCAAATCGAACCTCTTCAGCCCAAGTCTGGGACTTGGGAGTCCTGTCTACGTTGGGAACAGTGACACAATGCATACGGGCATTGGTTTTGTCTCTGATCCAAACAGCAACCCCGCACAATAAATCGAACAAGGGGGGGCTGGATGACTCAGACTGACACCAACAAAGAAAGGACCATATTTGTTCGTGCCAGGGTAGGGTGCGTCACAAAGTGGCCATTTCTGTTTGGACCTGTCTTCAAATACGGGACTCGGGACCCACGCAGGTGAAAGGGGTGCACCAGCCCTCCGCTCCTTGTTGCAGGAAGTCAGCCTGCCGCGACAGCAGCGCGCCCAGCGCGCGGCTGGCCAGGCGCCCATCCTTCAAGGAGAATTTGGCCAGCAGGTGAAGAGAGGCAGTGCAGTGGATGTGGTCCAGACCTCAGACTCAGCAGCAGAACCAGGGAGGCCCCTGTCACATGTGCCTTTCAAAGTGACCTTCCTTAAACGTGATCTGTCGGATTTATGACTGCTTGGAAGCCTCCCATTTGTTCAGTTGCTGGTTGGCTTGCGCAACATGGCCACCATGGTCCTGTTCCTTTGCATTCCTGAATGCCAGCCAGCTATGTACCCGGCCGGTGCTCTTTAGAATCCTCCTGTGAAAGGATGGCTGTCTGGAGGCCAATGTGCGGGGTGACTTGGAGTCAGCCTGCATGTATATCCTGTGAAGGCGGCTCATGTGCATCAGCGAGAAAGGGAGGCATTGTAGCATTGATCCCACAAACTCGCATGCACCAGAGCGCGCACGCGTGAGCAGGCACGCACGCAGGCACGCACGCGCGTGCCCACCACGCCACGCCACCAGGTCATGCCCTGCCGCAGACCATGCTATTTTTGTTCGCACCTGCATTGCTTGGTGTTGAACTCCTGTTCAAGTCAGCTATAGACGGCGAGTTGTCCTCAAGCAGCACTTGAAATCTGAAATCTGAGGCGCTCACTCTTGAGATTCTGCGCCACCAGGACCAGAACCTTCCAAGGATAAGCTGAGACCCCTGAAAATGGTCCACGCAATTGATCCCGTTCCGTTCCGAAGGTTCTTGGAGGTTTTCTTTGGACTACAGTAGACCGTCTGGGGCCTTCCTGCTGCCTGTTGGTGTAGAGGGGGATGTCGATCCGCGGCGAAGGCCATGTGTACCTAAAGGTTCCTTCAACGGTCACGTGGCTACCAGGCCGTCTAGCTTTGGTGGTTTTGCCGAAAGGGGTCCGCGAGGCTCTTTGGCTTGGCCCATGTCACCAGCATGCCACACTTCGGCTTTGCGAGTGTCCACATTGCCGATATTCCAGGCTCGCAACAAACCCTCTGAGCTGTAAGCTGCCTAAGCTGCTTCGACAGCAGACAACCCAACCGCCAACCCTCCCCCGCCACCCGAGACCCCGAGGTGTTTGCTGGAACTTGGCACTCCGGAGCCTCCTCCCCGGAGCTGCACCGGCTGATGAGCGCGGTGCCCAAGCGACTTTGGGGGAAGCGGCGCATGGCTGAGCGACCCTCGCCATGCGGCAAGCGGCAAAAATCGGCCCAGACACCTTCCCGCAAAGACAGGGGGGGTCGGGTCTCGGGGGCGGGTTGGGTTGTCAACTATGGCAAAAAGAGCGAAATTTACCGGGATGTTGAACAGCAGGTGCATAAACATGCACTGTGACGCTTTGGAGCAGGCTCCTTTCGGAAAGGGCCGAGTTGACAAGGAGACTGGCACGAAACTGCGTCAGCCGAAGGGGGGCCGAATTTCAAGACAGAGCTGCATAAATTTAGATCTGCTAATAAAATCTATCAGAAGACTAGATGCGCCAGATGATGCTAGATGTTTTGCATCACACATGTAGCTAGAACGAGTGAAGTTCCATGTGTCCTAACTCTATGCTTCATTAGGAGTTTCAGAAATGCTCGCTTGAAGGCTCAAGTAACAGTACATTGAAAGCAAGTCAACCTGGAGCCCAAAAGAAGCCACTGAAATCGCACATGCGGCATCAAACACATTCCATCAAAAGGATGTTTCTTTCTCAAGCCAGCAAACCATCAAAGCCTTGCGGCGTAGGAAAAGAGCTCTCCTTGCCGCAGGTTTGATCGCGGATTCTTTCTTCGCCCAAGCCGGATCGCAGCACGTCTCCTCTCATTGACGCAGGTGTCTCCTTTTAGAAATACAGAGCACTTCATCTCCCGCAAAAGGTCAAACAAGGGAGACCCCTGCCGCGTCAAGCCCTTCTCTCGTCAGCTTTCACCGCAGCCTCTCCTCAACTTCTGCTCATGGACGTGGCCCGATTGAGATCAACTCGCCGTCGTCTGTCGCCGCACACCGAAATGGGCCGTCGGGGATGCGATCAGTTGCTTCAGCTGCCAGGGAGGTCGGAGATCGCCGGACACCGACGGCAATTCAAACGGGCAGCTGCTCGATGTATGCCGTGGTCTCCACCTTCCAATGAGAAGGGCACTGACAATGGCAGAATGTGTATTTCAAGCCGTTTGCAAATTCACAAACCTGAAACGGGTGGCTTTCAAAGGAATCTTCATGGCACATGGGGTTGCAAAAACTCTTGTGATGTTGCTATATTTCTTGCTCAGTCCTTTAACCGAAATGGACAGGGAAAAGCCGGAGTCCGTTAGCTTGCTTCACATCGCCACGCCAGCTCTTCCAACATTGACTTGAATTGCTACCTACCCCTGAAGAAGCAAGAGGGTCTGTGGCACCTGGTTGCAACCGGACCACTTTTGGCAACTTTAAAGCCCAACCCCCGTTCTGGGTCTGATGTGTAAGCCGCGGGATCCCTCCATGGTAGAAGCAGTGCACATCCAGCCACCAAATAGGATGTCTGGCTGTGTCAAGACCTGGGACCTTTCTCATCGGCTGGTCTCCTCCTTGCGTACTGTTGTTTTGCAAACCTGAAATCAGGAATCCCCACGTAAAGGATCTTTACCAGGTACATGAGCTCGTTTGACCCCGAATCGGTGAGCTCGCCATAAAAACTAGGCACTCCATGCGACGCTCCGCCTGGCGCAGGAGCTGCACGTCCCGCAGGACTTCCTCGCTGCAGCCTTGCAGCACCACTGCCCCGGGGCACGTGGAGAGGCCCACCGTCAGGTGCACCTTGCGGAAAGTGCGCGAGCACGTGGCGGGGGCGGGGGGGGTGCTTCGTGCTCGTGGGAAGGCACAACCAGAATTCTTTTTGGAGTCTCGGACGGTCCGCAACTGGGCGGCTGATGTCCCAAATTGCGAAGTGGCATTGAAGGGACACCCGCCGAACACAATGTATTTTTGCAGCAAAGCGTGTCAGCGAAGGGAACTTGGCTCATTTTTAGCACTATATATATATAATATATATATATACATATATATATATATATTTATACATGTCATGCAGATTTAGATTTTTGCGGTGCACCAGAAAAAATCGTTTTGCAAACCCCTGGAAACCCGCAACCAAACACATCCAAGCAGTGAGTCACTTTCCGTCGCCCAAGATCGAGGGCTTGGACTCCAAGGCGCCCGGTGGGAGTGAAAGGGAGGGCGGCACTCCTGCAGCCCTCGTTCGAAGAAGGCAAACCTCGGGACGTGAAACTTTATGCACCCCAAAATGTGCAGTCTCTTGGCTACGTGTACCCAGTCCGAGGGGTCTCTCACTTGGGGTCTCTAAGTTGTGTCCGCAATTGAGGTCAAGGGGCACCCCCTTTGTCGGTTGGAATGGGTGGTTGACCTCAGGCTCGTTCCAACTCTTCTTGGTTCGTCTTTTGAATGCGCCTTTTTCTTTCACGGCACGCGCGGCAAACTCAGATGACTAAGTCGCTGAAGTTATGGGGCAACTTGTACCGAGTGAGGCCCTTATTCATAGGGTTGATTGGGAATCCCAGTTCTGACTGTGTTCCATCAAGCGCGTTGTGTTTCATATGAAGCACGGTTGCTTGCAAAAAGGTTTGATTGAACAAGGGCTGCAGGTAGTGGTCGGAAAATCCTTGATTGGATTCCTTTGGTAGTTCCCTAGTGCAATCCAATCTATCTCATCGTGCTTCTCACACATAGAAGGACCCGTCCCCACAAAGCACGTAATTATCATATTACTCCTTCATCACTACCTCGCCAGCCTCAGACTCAGCTTCTTCCCGTCACCGGCATTTTCCCAGCCAGGGCCGAGCAGCGTCTTCAGCCCATAGGCCCTCTCCAGCGCCTCCGCCGTCAGCCACCCCTCCAGCGGCGACTTCAGAAAGACCACGGCAGCCTGGCGATTTCTTGCGCTTCCGAGAGCTGTGGTGCAAACCGTTTCAGGTGTCAACTGGTGGGTTGAGGACCGATTTAGTCAACTGGAAAACCGTAGCCCCTTTCTGGGCCACATGCCTAACATGTGGCAGTTCCGGACGATGTCTTGTACCACTGAGGGTTAAATGAGATGTTTCTAGGGACAGGTAGCGCAGCTCTACACCAACCGACCTTTTCGGGGTCTATGTTTCCATACCACCCAATGGAAAAAGACAACGCTGCCCTGAGGTTATACCCCACTTCGCTCACAAACCAGTTTCCCCCCTTTGGCTGCCAGCTTCTCAAGACTGTACGGGTGTACGTGTGTGTGTGTGTGTTCTTTTGGACCCAGTTTGGTAAGCAACGGCTCTGAGTCAAAGCTCGCAAACCCGGAGCCAAAACCCGCCGATTCGCATCGCCTGGTTGGCCACGTCCGCGGAAGGAACCTCCGGCAGCGCCAGAAATCTCGACTCGTCCTGAGGTGGACGGACCTTTTGGCCCTTGTAGGGAACGAGCCTCAGGAGCATTTGACCCCCAAAAAACCAAGGTTTGGGTAAGGGGGGAGCAAGGGAAACCCGCTCAGCCGCAATGTACTGTTTTTGGTGGCTGGATGTGGTTTATCCTTCATATTGAAAGTACGCCAACTGCACAACTCGGGAATTTACGGAGTTGTCCTTGTTTGTAGGATGCATTTCAGAGGAACCAAACTTCTCCTGCCTACTCCCGAAGCTAAGGTTGCGTGCCCCGGTTACCCCAATTCACTGGAAGCTATAACCCCAAACTGCATGTACTCAATGCATAATATCTATTCATGTATCTGCGGCTCATTTAGTTTGAAGCCATTAGTAATTGTTGTGCGCAATGAAGGGGTGCGCAGCAGTCCTTGACTGTTGCCTTTCGGCTCTCAAATTTCAGGGCACAGAACAAGTGGCCAGCACCTTCCGGAATGGCACCAAGTCCCACAAGGGCGCCCAGGGCATCATTTGAAAGGTGCTTCCCTGTCTCTCGCATTTTGTTTTGCCCTTCTGCCCGCAAGCTTCAGGCGGGACATGGCAGGACACCTGAGCACCACTGCTTGACTTGTGGTTTGAACGCATGGTGATAAAAACAAATGAAAAGCACCAACATGAAGGGGAAGAGAGAACCTCATCATACAAAGCCAGGATTGGCCACATGGGTTTAAGTCTTTTAACGCCCGGGCTGGTGTGACCGAACCAAATGGAAACCACCCAATTTGGGAACCGCTGCCCTTGGATGCCAAGTCACGAAAAGGCTCATAGCGAGAACATCCAGCCTTGGCTCCGTGCAAAACCCTCCGGGCATGGACAACCTGAAAGGAACTCAATTGGAGAGCCCGAAACACAGGGGGCCCAAGAAGGGAGGTACAAAATTGGTGGAATTCAGGTCACAGAGTGCAGGAAGGCATGGGAAGTGCTTGCAGGGTCCTTTTCAGGTCGCTGCTCTGTCTGATCTTTTCCGCGGCGCTCTCTTACATCCCGACTGCATCACGTACATGGTGGCGCGAAGCGCTGCTTTCGCTGTCTGACATTCCCAGGCCTAGGCCTGCTTGATCGCGCAAGTGCTACTGAGCGCCGGCATTGGTCAGATCCTCAGATCCTCGGCTCCGCTTTACTGAAGGAAAAGGCCTCTGGTTGCACCAGCGACAGGATCTCCGCACAAGGCGCACTGCTGAAGCTCCTGGCTCAACTTGCGGCGGCTCTGGCAAGCGCAACAGCACCACGACGGGCTACGCCTCCGCGCAGATCGGGCAGCTGCAAACCCGAGTCTTGGCGGATCATTGCAAAAACGAACCACCCATGGAGTGATGAGGCTCCCATCCAATTTCCCATGCACCACGCCACCCAGGTTCCGCAGGCAGTCCGCCACTTCCCTGGCCACTCCGTCTTTGCTCATGGAGCGCCAACACGAAGCGCCCAAGAAATGTGACCAGACAGCAGAGCCAATGCCGAGCTTGATGGCCGACAGTAAGTCGGATGATATCAAAGGAGGTGGTCGCATTGGGAGAGGGACTCTTCAATTGGAACCGTTTGTCAGAAGCAAATGTCCATTGCGCACGTTGGCGGTGTTGGCGACCAACTTGAACTTACTTGTGTTTCTAGCCGTGCTTCCCCATTCTTTCCGGGTGTTTCTATTTTTCCAGAATCTCGAGAAGCCAAGGGATGTTGTTGGTAGAAAAGATGCAAGGCGTGGCATCTTCACAGATCTACTCTTTGACCCAACCCAAGGAACCACTTGACAAAGACAAAACGTGTCAAATGAACTCCTGGACCACGCACTCAAGTGGCTAGGCCAAATAATTCTGAGCCCTTGATTCTTACCAACAATATCATCCCTGATGTCCACTATATAGATGACGGGCTTTACTTCTGTTGGTTGTCTCTGATGAACAATTCATACATGGATACCCTAGCCCGCGCGTTGCAAGTAAGGAACCCGGAAAATCCCGTCATGTTGCGCAGTTGCCCTGGTTTCGGTGGTTGGACGTGATTGGACCAACGGGTCATTTGACAAAGTCGAAGGACGCCGGCGAACCTGGAGGATGCGATCGAGGCACTGTGTGGGGGGTGGCCCCCGCGGCAAGCCGCCGGAGCACCGGGCGTTCACCTCGTAGATGTAGGGGGTTCCATCCACCCAGACCAGCTCCTAGGTGCCAAGCAGCACTGAGCGACGTTGGGCCCCTTGTTTGAACCCGTCAAATAAAACCAGCAAGCTTTCATCAACCTCCTTTTGGGGGATCAGCCAGGGATCCTGGCCACATGGCCAAAGAAACACCAACCCCACATGAATGGTTCTTTTTGGGGCCATAAGAACCAGCAAACACAAGGTTACCTTTTGAAGACGGACTTTTCCTTCTGAAGCCACCAATCTTTAGTCAACCCTTTTTCAATTAGGGACCAGGGCAATTATCGTGGTCCCGGAACGTCTCCAAACGACGGCTTTACACACGTGCAACCGAGGAACCTGGAAATGCTGGTTCATATTTTGGGCTGCTCTAACCCACCAAATGGATCGACACTGATTGACATCAGAAGGTTATGAGCAACGGTCCTATCTTTTTTTATATTGTTGCGCAACTGCATGCCTTGGTGAGAAATACCTGACCCCCAATGATCATGTGGTGAATGCGCCCGTTTGGCCAGTCAAACTCGGGCGGCAGGAATCGGCTAGCCGGAACCTCAAGGTCGAGTCTTTCCCAACCTGTCTCCACCCAAGTGTTTAGCGGTTCTGCAACGCTGTTTCAGAACATCTGTGTGTGGAGCTCGTATTAACTAGATGCTCACAGATTGTAGGTGGTGCCTAAGCTGGTAACTGGGATTCGGGATCAAGATACACCATGCGAAGCAAAGCAAAATCTTTCAAGAAATAGCTACTCCGACAGTGGACTTCATAATGCATGGCGCAAAAAATGGATAAGCCTCTACTCGGTTCGTCTCAGACCTGCCCTGTTGTCTTTGTTGTTTTTATTTCTTTCTCTGAAGTTCATTCTGAAAAGCCAACAGTCAGGAAGTCCTCTTCTTCTTCACGACCATTCGACTGGTATGCCTACTATATATTATATTACATGTACACATCCAGTGGTTGGATGAAACGGCAAACTGGAATCTGTTCCTTCATGGCGGAGCGGGACTTTGGAGAACGCGGGGACAAACACAGGGTGAATTCTTAAGAACAAAGAGAGGGACAAGGTCCCTAGATGTCCCCTTCAAACATCGCTTAAATCCGCCGACAACAGACGGCGTGTTGGACACACAAAATGCTCCTTACCTCTTTACCTGTTACCCATCCCCTAACCCCTCCCCAGGGGCACCATTTCAGACTGTTGCGGGGGGGGGGGAAGACGCTTCACTAAATCTGTTCATTGTGCGGGCTTGCGCAACTCAGTTTGTCAAAAACATTGGGGTGTTCGATTCCCCCCGGGTGCGCGTTCGCATCCTTAGCAGCTCCAGCGGCACATCGCCAGCATCACCTGCATCATCCGCATCAGCGCCAAGGATGCGAATGATGCAAGTGATGCTGGGGATGTTGCCCATGCTGGTGAAGGAAATGAAGGGGGGGAAAGGGGGAAATGATGTCAACAGCGAAAAGGGGGGAAAGATCTCAGGGAGGAAAGGGAGAAGATCTGGGGAAAAAATGCCTTAAGGGGGAAAGGGGGGAAAAGATCTTTGGGAGGAAAAGGGAAATCTTTCTCGGGGGGAACAGGCCCTAAGGGGCAATGGGGGGACAGGATCTCAAACAGGAAAGGGGGAAAAAGACTTTGGGAAGAGAAGGGTGGAGATCTTGGGGGGAAAAGGCCTTAGGGGGGAAACGGGGGAAAGGATCTTAAGCGGGAAAGGGGGGAAAAGATCTTAGGGAGGCAAAGGGAGACGAACTCAGGGAAAAGGACTTAGGGAGGAAAGGGGGGGAAAGATCTTTGGGAGGAAAAGGGAGAAGAACTGAGGGTGGGAAAAGGCCTTAGAAGGAAAAGGGGGGAAATAAATGATCTCAACAGGGAACTGGGGGGGGGGGGGGAAGATCTTAGGGAGGAAAGGCAGAAGATCTGGGGCAAAAAGGCCTTAGGGGGGAAAGGGGAGAAATGATCTCAACAGGGAAAGGGGTGGAAAAGATCTTAGGGAGGAAAGGGAGAAGATCTGGGGGAAAAAAGGGGGGAAAGATCTACGGAAGGAAAAGGGAGAAGCTCTCAGGGGGGGAAAGGCCTCAGGGGGAAAGGGTGGGAAGGATCTCAACAGGGAAAGGGGGGAAACAATCTTAGGAAGGAAAGGGGGGGGGAAGATCTTAGGGAGGAAAGGGAGAAGATCTGGGAGAAAAGGACTTAGGGGGGAAAGCCCAACAGGGAAAGGGGGGAAAAGATCTTAGGAAGGAAAAGGGAGAAGCTCTCAGGGGGGGAAAGGCCTTGGGAGGGAAAGGGGGGAAAGGATCTCAACAGGGAAAGGGTGGGAAAGATCTTAGGGAGGAAAGGGAGAAGATCTTAGGGAGGAAAGGGGGAAGATCTGGGAGAAAAGGGCTTAGGGGGGAAAGCCCAACAGGTAAAGGGGAAAAGGGAGAAGCTCTCAGGGGGGGGAAAGGCCTTAGGGGGGAAAGGGGGAAAAGGATCTCAGCAGGGAAAGGGGGGGGGGGGAAAGATCTTAGGGAGGAAAGGCAGAAGATCTGGGGACAAAGGCCTTAGGGGGGAAAGTGGAGAAATGATCTCAACAGGGAAAGGGGTGGAAAAGACCTTACGGAGGAAAGGGAGAAGATCTGGGGAAAAAAAGGCCAACAGGGAAAGGGGGCAAAGATCTAAGGAAGGAAAAGGGAGAAGCTCTCAGGGGGGGGGAAAGGCCTGAGGGGGGAAAGGGTGGGAAGGATCTCAACAGGGAAAGGGGGAAAACAATCTTAGGAAGGAAAAGGGAGAAGATCTGGAAAGGCCTTAAAGGGAAGGGGGGAAAGGATCTCAACAGGGAAAGGGGGCAAAGGATCTTAAGGAGGAATAGGAAGAAGATCTCAGCGGGGGGAAAGGCCGTAGGGGGGAAAGGGGGGAAAGGATCTCAACAGGGAAAGGGGGGGAAAGATCTCAGTGAGGAAAGGGAGAAGGTCCCAGGCAGGGAAAAGGCCTTAGGGGGGAAAGGGGGAAAGGATCTCAACAGGGAAAGGGGGCAAAGGATCTTAGGGAGGAAAAGGGAGAAGATCTGAAAAGGCCTTAGGGGGAAAAGGGGGAAAGGAGCTCAACAGGGAAAGGTGGGAGAAGATCCTAGGGAGGAAAAGGGAGAAGATCTCGGAAGGAAAGGGGAAAAGGATCTCAACCAAGGGAAAAGATCTTGGGGAGGACAAGGGAGAAGATCTCAGGGGGGGAAAGGCCTCAGGGGGGGGAAAGGGGGGAAAAGGATCTCAACAGGGAAAGGGGGCAAAGGATCTTAGGGAGGAAAAGGGAGAAGATCTTGGGGGGGGAAAACGCCTTAGGGGGGAAAGGGCGGGAAAGGATCTCAACAAGGAAAGGGGGGAAAAGATCTTAGGAAGGAAAAGGGGGAAGATCGCGGGGGGAAAAAAGGCCTTAGGGGGAAAGGAGGGAAAGGATCTCAACAGGGAGAGGGGGGAAAACATCGTAGGGAGGAAAAAGGGAAAAACTCAGAGGGAGAAAGGGCCTTAGGGGGGAAAGGGGGAATGGATCTCAACAGGGAAAGGTGGCAAAAGATCTTAGGGAGGAAAAGGGAGAAGATCTCAGGGGGGGAAAGGCCTTAGGGGGGAAAGGGGGAAAAGGATCTCAGCAGGGAAAGGGGGGGAAAGATCTTAGGGAGGAAAGGGAGAAGATCTGGGGGCAAAGGCCTTAGGGGGGAAAGGGGAGAAATGATCTCAACAGGGAAAGGGGTGGAAAAGATCTTAGGGAGGAAAGGGAGAAGATCTGGGGGAAAAAAGGGGGGAAAGATCTACGGAAGGAAAAGGGAGAAGCTCTCAGGGGGGGAAAGGCCTCAGGGGGAAAGGGTGGGAAGGATCTCAACAGGGAAAGGGGGGAAACAATCTTAGGAAGGAAAGGGGGGGGGGAAGATCTTAGGGAGGAAAGGGAGAAGATCTGGGAGAAAAGGACTTAGGGGGGAAAGCCCAACAGGGAAAGGGGGGAAAAGATCTTAGGAAGGAAAAGGGAGAAGCTCTCAGGGGGGGGAAAGGCCTTGGGAGGGAAAGGGGGGAAAGGATCTCAACAGGGAAAGGGTGGGAAAGATCTTAAGGAGGAAAGGGGGGGGAAGATCTTAGGGAGGAAAGGGAGACGATCTGGGAGAAAAGGACTTAGGGGGGAAAGCCCAACAGGGAAAGGGGGGAAAAGATCTTAGGAAGGAAAAGGGAGAAGATCTGGGGGAAAAAAGGCCAACAGGGAAAGGGGGGAACGATCTAAGGAAGGAAAAGGGAGAAGCTCTCAGGGGGGGGGGAATGGCCTGAGGGGGGAAAGGGTGGGAAGGATCTCAACAGGGAAAGGGGGGAAACACTCTTAGGAAGGAAAAGGGAGAAGATCTGGAAAGGCCTTAAACAGGGCCAGCCAAAAGACCAAAAACAACATTGCCGCAGCCCACTTGTTAATCGGCCAGCCATGCCCTTATCTGACCCTCACGCTTTGCAGCCCCAAGCAACTGATCAGGATAGCATATCCTCAAACTTCCTTGTACGATTACGGCTGGAACCTCCAACTGAGGGGGGTCGTCCAACCCTGTAGAAAGTAAAGGCGGCTTGTCTTTAGAAGGGAATGTCCAGACTTGCTTGTCTGTGGGGTGTGCCGGTTCCCTACCCCGTAAACGTGCTCGGCGGCCCGCCGAGCTCTTTTAGGGGGTTGCCAAGTCTGCAACCACAAGCCGTAAGAGCGGTCATCACCACCTTGGGGTCACCGAGCTCCCTACCCTCTAAAAGTGCTCGGCGGGCCGCCGAGCTCTTTTAGGGGGTTGCCAACTCCACAACCCCATAAAAAAGCAATTGGAAGAAGCGTGTGGCTTGCAGCCAGACACCTCTAGCGGCAAAATACCCGTTCGCACTCGGGCTACAGCTTGCAGAAAGTAAGGGTGGCCTATCTTTAAACGGGAATGTTCAAACTTGAGCTTGCTTCCCTGCAAACGTGCTGAGTGGCCCGCCGAGCTATCTTAGAGGGCTGACTGTCCAATCAAATGCCATGACAGTCGTCCACCCTGCTCCCTGCAATGTTGATATCTCTTGGTGTTGCAGCGTTTTGGCTGCCCCTGTTAAAGGGAAGGGGGGAAAGGATCTCAACAGGGAAAGGGGGGAAAAGATCTTAGGAAGGAAAAAGGGAGAAGATCTGGGGGAAAAAAGGCCAACAGGGAAAGGGGGGGAAAGATCTAAGGAAGGAAACGGGAGAAGCTCTCAGGGGGGGAAAGGCCTTAGGCGGGAAAGGGGGAAAAGGATCTCAGCAGGGAAAGGGGGGGGGGAAAGATCTTAGGGAGGAAAGGGACAAGATCTGGGGACAAAGGCCTTAGAGGGGAAAGGGGAGACATGATCTCAACAGGGAAAGGGGTGGAAAATATCTTAGGGAGGAAAGGGAGAAGATCTGGGGGAAAAAAGGCCAACAGGGAAAGGGGGGAAAGATCTAAGGAAGGAAAAGGGAGAAGCTCTCAGGGGGGGAAAGGCCTGAGGGGGGAAAGGGTGGGAAGGATCTCAACAGGGAAAGGGGGGAAACAATCTTAGGAAGGAAAAGGGAGAAGATCTGGAAAGGCCTTAAAGGGAAGGGGGGAAAGGATCTCAACAGGGAAAGGGGGCAAAGGATCTTAAGGAGGAATAGGGAGAAGATCTCAGCGGGGGGAAAGGCCGTAGGGGGGAAAGGGGGGAAAGGATCTCAACAGGGAAAGGGGGGGAAAGATCTCAGGGAGGAAAGGGAAAAGATCCCAGGGAGGAAAAGGCCGTAGGGGGGAAAGTGGGGGAAAGGGAGGAAAAGGGAGAAGATCGCGGGGGGAAAAAAGGCCTTAGGGGGGAAAGGGGGGAAAGGATCAACAGGGAGAGGGGGGAAAACATCTTAGGGAGGAAAAGGGAAAAAATCAGAGGGAGAAAAGGCCTTAGGGCGGAAAGGGGGAATGGATCTCAACAAAGAAAGGGGGGCAAAAATCTCAGAGGGGAAGGGGGCAAGGGGACAATTCCAAAGGGACGCAAGTAAGAAAGCAGGCCTGTCATGTCGGCGGCCTGAGCCGGAGGCGTTAAAATTTGGATGACGCTTCATTTTGATACGGCCAAAAGCTGATGCCCAAAACAAGCCAAAACCCAAGGAACATCAAGGAAACCACAACGAGCGCGCGCTCGACTCGACCTGAAACCCATCGCTCGCCTGTGCCGATCGAGGCGCCGTGTGCGCAGCTCCCTCCCACAAGCCTAAAACTGTGAGTGAGTCCTTCACCATCTGAACCACCTGAGCCCGCGTCCGCTAGAAAGACAAAAAGAGAGAGAGAGAGAGAGAGAGAGACACACAAAAAATAATAATGCTGTATTTGTTGCATGCTTCTGTGTGTCAATACCTTGGGAAACAGCAGCTCATGCTACAATTGGATGTTACGTAAAACCGGAAAACCCCTTTGTGGCCAGTCATGAGGGAACCAAATCAAACTGCGTCACAAACACGATTTGCCTGAGACCTCTGGAAGGTCGCCCCTTTGCGTCGACGAAGTCTCCCCCCTTCGCCCACCCGCCTGAAGCATTCGCTCGGACTCCCCGGCCAGGTACTGCACGTTGTAGACGAAGTGCTCGGGCCCAGCGCCGATCAACGTCTTGGATGGCCCGCACCAGGCCTCGGCTGCCACAATTGGGCTCAAGAGTCGCACCGAGGGCTTCCGGCAATACCTGGGGAAGATGGGTATGCCAAAGATATGCTAGCGCTATATGGGCGTGGCTCAAAATTGATGAGCCAGGGTTTCGCAGGTGTTAGTCTTTGGTTCCAGATACCAAGATACCATTTTAGTACAATTGTGTGAGCCACAGCCATATGATAATTGTCATGGCTGCATTGTGTTTGGGGTACGAATCAATGGGATCGAGGCATATCAAGTCATGTGCGCCTGACTAATGCCTCCAAACTAGAAGAGCATATACGAAGATTGTAGCTGTATATATTTGGTTCATACCCACTGGGGGGATGGTTTGCCCAGTAAATTGGCATGCAAATGAAGGGATACACCCTCGAGGGCACGTGACTCCCGCTGACAATCTGTAACATATTTGGTGGTTGTCTGAACTTTTCAGCTCCAAATTAGTGCACGAAGTGCGCTTCCGCAGCTCCAGCTTACAAGCCGATCCGTTGGCCCCCCATGTCCGAAAAGTGGCTGGGAGGCCCATCGACTTTCGTGAAACTTTCGCGTCTTGCGGCAACTCTCAGGCTGCGACTGTGTGCATTTTGCACGCACTGCCGTCAATTACACATGGCTCATCATTCCATTGTAACAAACCACCCTTACTCAAACCCTTCGCGAGAAAAGACACATCGCGAAGCTTTCGCGGAGGGCAACACTAAGACAGAAGGTCTTCCCCTTCATACCTGAATGCAAATGACCTTTCGGACGACTCGCACTTGTGACGTCTGTTCACGAAAGCCGTACGGATCAATCCCTTTGCAAAGTCATCGTGAGTCATATTTCTTTCAAACTTGCGGGGAGCTAAGGACAAACCTTGAGGTCGAATCCCTTGTGAATTCAAATTCCATGGCTGTCCCTTTCCCCTGCTCGTCCTTCACGCTTTGGAGTGAGAAGCCAACCTGAGGTCTTCTGCACGATGCAAATCTGCCGCTCGGCCTTCCGGGCTCTTTTTGCAAAAAAGGCTCTGTGTCTCTGTACTCTGCCATGTTTGCGTTTAGGAGCGTATGCAAATTGTAATGTAATTCGTGTTAAAGCAGGCGTCATCCTCACGTGCAACCAAACTCTCATAAAAAGGTGACCACATCCTGAAACCACTAAAAAACAGTTGCAGACACTGGTTGAAACAAAACTGGGTTGGTCCGTGACCGCCTGCAACAAAGAAACACAGTTTGCCGTTTGGTAGGGAATGTTTGCCATCTTCCTAAAATCCGGCAGTTTTTAGTTTTTTGTTTTTTGTTTCTCCTTCTTTCCGAATCGCACCAAAGAGCAACCAAGCCGAAAAGGACCTACTTTTTCCCGATCGCCGAGCAGCATCCGTGACCTTGTGCACGCCTCTGCGGCTCACGGTGTTGATCACCCATTCCTCACCTCAGCCATGAAACCTGTCACCTTATGAATTCGCATCGCTTGGAATTTCGCGTGGTTTCCTCCTTGTCTTTTTGCAATGGGGCAATGATGGCTATGCACGGCTATGCACGGCTATGCACGGCTATGCACGGCTATGCACGGTATGTGCTCCAGTGCTCCAGGCCGACGTGGCCACAAGTGCAGCGTTTATCCTGCAATAGGTTGCAGTCACAGGAATAAAGAGCTCGGGCTACTGGAAGTCAACAGACTGGATGTGCTGAGCATTGGTTGGACTGGGCACGGCGGCTGATAAGTTGGCCATCCCGGCCATCGGTTTGACTATCGGCTCGCCCTGGAAATGTCCGACGCAACAATTTTACTCTTGTTCCTCCTTCCACGTTTCACATAGGCTGCTCACAGCAGAACCTACCGCAACTCAGGCCCAGGTGTCTTTTATGGCTTCTAGAGGTGTCCTGCAAAGCAAGTTTAGGGACAAGCCCTGACATGACGACACGGCGCGGGTTGTTGACTTCAATCAAGTTGGCGGGTTTTTAGCTTGAAGTGAACCCCACTGTGGGACAAACCACAAAAGCCCTAGCAAACCCAAAAAGGAGGCCCCTCCACCATTCGCTTGCGAGACAACCAACTACTGGCAAAAACACCTTGACAAATGACACTCACACATTTCAGCATAGCTAACATGCGCCTTTTCAGGGCGCGACATGACAACTTGACGGGACACGCAACTTGCGGGTGGATGAGCCCATCAACTCGACAAACAGTCAAGACCGAGAAGCCAACAATGCGGACCAGCCCGGACCAACAGGAGTCGGTAGTTGATTCTTTGCTCGCCATCATGATCAGAAGAAACGGTATTGCAATGAGTCCGGCTTTGTTGGCACATGCCTTCATCCAGACCTTGGAGTCGGAAGCCAGCTCTCAAGCATTTCCCTCTTGCGGGCTTCAGCCAGTCATCCTGTACAAAGCAGTGGCAATCAGCCGGAAACGGCTGCTCAAACAATGCCGAAAGAGTCGACATCTGTGAAACAGCAGATGGAAATTGCCTCAGGCTTGCCAGGCGCCCCGGAGTCTGCGGTTTCCCCTGAGCTGCTGACCCAGCAAGGCTTCAGTGACGATGAGCTCCGTGTTCACCCCAAGCTCCTGGGCTGCCGTCAGAGATTTCTCAGCCTGAGGTCTGCCAAACCCCCCCCATCCCCCCCATCCCCCCCATCCCCCCCATCCCCCCCATCCCCCCCCCACCCTACCATGGAAGACACACAAAGACATGGGGATAAGCCATCAAATGAAGCCATGTGTGTCACAGGGGATCTCCAGCTTGATTCTCGGGGCATTGAATCAACCTTAGCATTCAAACCCATCCAAAGGGATTCCAAATGAGATAAGCCCACTGCCATGTTCTGCCAAGGTGGCTGCTCAAACGGAAGAAGCACCTGCTCCAATCAAGTGCGTCCAGTACAATACAGCCGGAACTAGTTGCTTCCCCAAAGAAACAAGGCTTCCTGGGCGAACTTGCCGGCCTCCTTTATGAGCTAGGCAATGGAAGCCATAGGTTACCCATCAAGAGCTTGCGTCTGCTGTTGATCCCCGGGGCTGATGCCAACAGGGAATTTCCCATTGATGGGCTTGTCCGTTCGCCATGGCTCTGAAAGAGAGCCCCAGGAGAGACTCTGGTGCAAGGTTAGAACATTGATTTTTGCAACGGAACACCCAAGAAAATGAAGCCCCGACATGGAAGATGCCCCAAACCTCAATGGAAAAGGCCGCGTGATCTTTAGGTTGGGACCATTCCCAACAAGTCAGTACCAACAAACTGAACCATTAACAGAGTACCCCTGGCTTTGGTGGGAAACAAACATGAGTCTCCCATGTCCTGCCCCCCACATCAACATCAAATGACTATACGGTTGTTTCCAAAAATGACGGTTCCCCAGATGGTTGGCTTCCTTTAGGGAATCCTTTAAGACCATCCAAAATGGGTTCTCAATTTGAGGACATACCCATGCCCAGCTGGGCCGCAAGGCTGAAACCTTGTGCAGTCCTGATGCTCTTTCCCAAGCTCTTGCTCGAAAGCTGTCGAGATGTCCTGGCTGCGATAAGCATGTGGGTGTATCTCAAAGTTTGGGGACTGTTCCATTGGCTAGCTTCTTTTCGTTTCCTTTCAACAGTCAGCCAAATGGGTCCCCGAAAAAGGCATGCCATATTCTGTTCAAATCAATATGTCAAATTATCAAACAATGTCGAAATCAAGCAATGAATTGAAGACATGGAATTGGTTGGCATTGTTAAAGTGACTTGGTATGTTCGCTTCACTTGAGCCTTGTTGGAATCTGTCAACTTTAAATCGAACTATCACGGAATGTGTCAAATGGTTTCCCAGCAAACAAGCGAGTCAACAGGAAACATTAAGAAGGCGACAGACCAAACGATTCTCTGGGCACCTACACAGGAGCATGACAATCACTGGCACCAAAGCAACCAAACAACAACTACAACCACAACCACAACCACAACCACAACATAAAGACAAGTTAAACAAACCGGTCGCGCGTACACATGCAGAAATACGCCAAACACACAACTAAGCTCTCGAGAGTAAATAGGCAATGACGCAACAACAAATCACAACAACACATCAATGAGAACCAACCAGCCAACCAAGCAACCCACTGACCGACCAACCGAACAACCAACCAACCAACAGCCCATCCTTACAAAACCTTACCCAACCTTAGCCAACCCTATCCACCCACCCACCCACCTACCCACCCACCTACGCACCAACTCAACAGGCAAGGCAGGCAAGTAAGCAGAGCAAGCAAAGAGCGAGGCAGGCAACGCAAGCAAAGCAAACCAAGCAAGCAAATCAAAGCCAGGACGCACAGAGCCAGGCAAGTAAGTGAATGCCAACTTCCTCTCAAGCCCAAACATACGCTTTGACATCCAAAAAAAGGCATGTGTCAGAATTAGACCCTCAATGATCAGCCTCTTCCTTTTCGTACAAAAAAACACCATTTAGTTTCACACATATCCAGCAAGGCTTGCCCGTGAGCGCCCAGGTGTCTTTTGTCATAAAACCAATAGAATCCATCTCAAAATAAACTGAAACCAGAAAAGGACACGCAGAAAGCCCCACCATTTTTTCTGCTGAACACAAAAAAAACACAAAAACAACCAAGCACCAAAACACCAGACACCCCACAGCTTGGGGAGATCCGAGTGAACCGCCTCACCCATCTAGGAGAGGCTTTCCCGGCCCCCGGTTTAAACCGGCCCCGTGTTCTCAAACCGTTTCGGCGAGCGTCCTCCGGACATCTGCAAAGGCACACGCCGTCCCCGCCGGAGGCGTCCCGAGGCTTCAGCACCACAGTCCCGTGGAGCGCCAAGAAGGCGCAGGCGGCGGACGCCTCCGCCGTGACCTGAGGTCAGCCGCTTCGGGCGTTGGGGCCCCGTTTGGAGGACACCAGATGAGTCATAAGCAAAACCCGGTATTAAAATGGTCTACGAACCATGTAAGGAATTAAGGCTGCAGCCATGTATGGTTGGGATTGTCCCATACTAACCTTCATCTACCCGGGTTTTGATTGTGGCTCAAATGGAAACCACAAAACAAACATGAGGAACCCCTCCAGTTTTGGGCAAACTGTGGGTCTGAGTGGTCGATTTCCCTTCAAGAGGGCGGTCGAGTTGCTTTGCCGAAGTCCAGTGCCTGCCATTCGATTTACCGTGCGTCAAATAATGTGGGGGTACCCTTTGATTTCCGGAGAGCAACTCGGTTCCCGTGGTTTGGCCAAGGAAGCACAAGCTTGAGGAGTGAAGAGCCCAGACCGATGTCTTCTCTCCTCACAGTCCCTGCGGAAGAAGGCCACAACGAATCCGAAGCAGAGTAGACGATCAAGGCCCGAAGAGCGCTGCGTCTAGACATACGGACCGAAGCAAAAGTCCCCATCCCCCTGGCAACCCGGACTTTCTTGGCACCCACATCAAACAAACTTTGGGCCTGGTATGACCTTTTTGGCAAACACGAATCACGGCGAACTAAGCTCCCCGCAATCTGCTCTGGAGCCGGCAGGCCGACGCGGTGCAGCACTGCCTCGCGCGCGATGGCCCAGGCTCGGCTCCGGTGCCGGTGGGTTTGGGCTAGCCGGAGACACCTCCAAATGCTTGGTGCATGCTCAACTATACCTTGGAGAGGTGTCCCTACGTGGTTCTGCAAATGGGTTGGAACCCCCAAATGCGTGGTGAGTCAACCTCAAACCTAGGATTTGAGTAGAATCGCTTGGCATCATTGCAAAGGCAAAGATATTTGATGTAGTTGACCCGTCATTTGTGGTTTTCCTTCGCTTTCCCTTCTCACAACCCCAAAACGGTTCAGTGAAAAGAAGGCACCTAAGTTGACCCCAACAAGAATACTTCCTTCATTTTTTTAGCAGGTCCGTCCCCCCCTGCTTCCCCGGAACGAGCAACACATCTTCACCAATGGTCCCAGCCTTGTTTGCAAACAACAGTCTCAAGTTAAAAACAAGAGTCTCAAGTTGGACGAGCAAAAGCCCGAAACCCCACGGCACCTGCCTCCAAGCACCCCACCCCCCACCCCACCCCACCCCCGGCTCTCTGCCTGTTGCAGGAACTTGTCGCGGCGCAGGCTCGAGGTCTCTGGGCGGTTGAAGCCGACGCCCAGCCGGGCGTTCATCTCATCCGCCAGGGCCACGGCGCAGTCAACGAAGGGCACCACGCCTCAGCCGAGGCGAGTCTGGGCAAGTGCCGGTCCGACCGTACCAATGGACGAAATCCGTTCGCGCCACTTGGAAACCATGGTTGAAACCACTGCTTACCGGTATTTACAGGGGAATCGTATTATTCCAGGGTTTTTGAACGTGGATTGGGTCCACCCACAATTCACCTGTCCCTGCATTCCCCCTGAACATGATCATTGTACCATTGTATTCCTTTTGTCCACTGTACCCTTGTTGCCCTTTGGGAATGGGTGCGCTTCACCATGACAAAATGGATAACACCTGCCAAGGGCACCTTAGGCAAAGGGCCCACCATTGTAACCAACCGACACTCTTCTATACATCACCGAGCCGAAGATCGCAAAAAGGCATGGCCCAACAAGTGGCTTTCAAACCAGCGTGGAAGTATCGAGAGCCATCATGGTAGACTTTCTGTGACTCCGCCTTTTGGATTGAGAATCAAAGGTTGCCCAAGTGCGACTTTGGGAAATTTCAGAAACAGTACCACCCCCTCAAGGGGCATTACCTGACCTCAAAAGGTGTGATAGACTTGGCTCTCAGGGAATGAGCGAATGGGCACCCCTCAATCATCCCTGGTGGTTTCCTTACAGGCATCTCCTTCCGGTTCATGCCCAAACTCCCTCTTGATGGCCCACTGAGAACCAGCAAGTATGTGGAGTCTTGGGACTTGACCTGACTGTTTTTCAGGGAGAGTTGTTCATGGTCTCGGTTTAAGAGTTGATCCCCAGCCAAGCCTTAGGTATCTTTAAGAGCGACCACAGAATCCTAAAAGCGACTGCACTGCCACTGCCCTGAGAACAGCTCTTTCAAGTGTTGATGACTGGTCTTCTGAGAAGGACTTAGGATGAAAGGGGTCTGAAAACCCCTTCCGGGAGGAGAGTCCTGATCGGAAGAAGCATTCTTGCCAAGCCCCTGGTATGTTGGCGGCAAACCACTTACTTTGCAGCCAGGAGGAACGACAGAACCAACCAACTCAACCCTTTCTGTTCCTCTCGTACTGACCTCGATGGCTGTCGCAGACTGTAAAAAAAAGGGCTTCGCCTCTTAGCCACGGCGCCTCGGGCGAGGATATGCTGGGCATCCAGCAGGTCCGCAATGTCGTCGGCGCTGCGAGTGGCACAGTGGGGATGCAAGATCGCCTGAGTCGAATAATCGAAGGCTCAAGGAGTCGATACAGAGCAGAGCTGTGGGCTTCCCAAAGACAAACCTGCCATATTTAACGGGTAGATTCCCTTCACAGAATTCGTGCTGAACCCCTTGATCACACAACTCTGATACAGAGCCATGCTGCAAATCCCATTGCAGCCCCGTTTACCATAGTTAGTGACTCATGCTGAATAGCGGATTCGAACGGTGAAATAGGAGTCGGGACTGTTGAGCTGTGAAATAAATATACATGCACATATAGGGCATAGGGATTGATTTTGTGGTCCAAGTGGCACGAGCTGATGTCAGTTGCTGTTGGGGGCCCGATGCTAGCTTAATGTCACATCTTGAGATTGGCCAGGGTTTTGGGCGCCCTCGTGCCAGCGGTTTTGAATGTATGTCCCTGAATTTGTCACGATCGATTGCTAGGAGGGTTGTGCTGCAGATGGTCAGTCCTCCAAAGAAGTAGCATCCACACGCAAAAGGAGGCCCGGCTCAAAAGTTCGTAGGATGCTGGGTAACTTCTGAGGTCGATTTTTTGACCAACATGTCCAATGTGGGGGATGCACTTGCTGCAAGCCCCATTCAATGGTTGCACGTCAGGTTCTTGAGCACAAGGGGTACACTTATATGCCCAGCAAAATAGCTCTGGGACTTCGCACCCAAGAAGAACATGTACTTGCTAGTACAAGCTTTGCTGCTATCAAAACCTACGCGATTGCCACCAATCGGAGACCATGCCTTGGCAACCAAATCAAGCTGTCAAGTCAAGGACAGACAAATGGAGAGACAAGTGGGTTTTGACAACACCAAAGGATATGCCTTCCCTTGCAAAGGGAGCACTTCCAATGGCGTGAAACCCCCTCTTCAATGAGTCCCATTGTGTTCAACCAAGGGTGACCAGCCAGCATCTATGGAACTCCAAAACCGAGGAAATCTCTAAGAGTAAAAGTACATACCCCAAAAGTACATACCCCAAAATAATGGAACCACCTTCTCGGGGTAGGGATGTGTGCTTGCCACTTTCACTGTTAGCCTATGCCAGGCGCTACTCGTGATGGTTTGTGTTCAGCCCCGGGATGGCAAAAGCAGTGTGGGCAGAACAACGCGCAGGTGATGCCCCAGATTTCGTATTTTGAGACCGGTGCTGAGGAACCCTGGACAAACGCCCACCGGGGCCGCAGAGTGCATACCCCAAATTTCTTCAATTTCTCCCGGGCCGGGAAAACACAGCATACCGTGGGGAAAAAAGTACATACCCCAAAATCGTTGGTTATGGGTGCGTCCTTCGTTCTGGGGCTCCTTTTTTGGGGTATGTGGGGGGGTTGTGGGTCTTGGGGTAGCTTTTTGGTCATTGGGGTGGGGTTGGCGGGGAATTCGGGGGAGGGATGCCGGGTGATTTCGGGAGAGTTTTGGGGGCCAGGGGCTTCGGGGGGTGGAAAAGGGAAATCCGGTGCCAAGAAACGCAGGTGCAAGTGAAAATGAGGCACGCTGCCTTTGCAACATTGTATAACCCCTATATAACCACTCTATAGTCAACTTTTTTGGGGTATGTGATTTCGGGGTATGTAGAAAAACCCTTAGAAAATCGCTGGTCTTCTGAAAACGACACGGCGGACAAATACCCTGTCCCCGGGAAGGCGCCAACAAGACAGAACATTGATGGGAAACCATCATCTGGCTGGTGATCGGACACCTTGCCAGTTCAGCGGGTAAATGGTCGTCCATGCTATCCGCCCCAAACTTCCGCAAAATCCCAACTCCGATCCACGGCGCCACCCGGTGCCGAAGCTTGGCGAAGGCCCTATCCACCGCCAGGAACTTGGGGCGGTAGCCGCAGACGATGACCGGCACACGCCTCACGCGAGTGAAAAGCGTGAGGCTGCGACACCTGGAAGTGTCTCCTGTTTCCAGGTGGTTTCGGAAGGAAATGCCAAAGGAAACCAAAGGGAAACCACACACATGAGAATTCCCCCCTTGAAACAAACGTATGTCTTGCGTCTAGGTGTCTGGGAATTCACTTAAAGGTGAACCACCCGAGGGCTGAGTTTTGTCTTTCAAGGGGAACAGGTTCAAGCGGAAGCAAGGGAAACGCAGGTTTGGATTTTGTGTTGGGACCTCGAGGCAAGGCCAAAGCACCGCAACACTTGTGCGATTCACCTCCCCTGGCCTGCAGTGGCCAATATGGGGGTGTCCAACATGTTGGAGCCCAACAAAGAGTCCACATCTCCCTCACGGCTTGAAACAAATCGTGTAAGTTTACCCAGCTCAACCAAATCCGGCAATGAGGCTGAGGTGATGCTGCTCTGTTCTGCAAATGGCCACGGAGCAGCAGCCGTATGTGCGAAGGCCATCGAACTCTTGTGGCTACCCTTACAACAAAACTCCGTCCAAGAAATCAAAGACGAAGGCCAGAAGACTTGCCGTTCTCATGTGTAAATGATGCCCGGGTGAAGCGGAACAGACTGCGAACTTCACCCGGCCTCAAGGTGAGCCCCTGCAATCTGCGCTGCGCCTTGGCTGGAGGACAAAGATACAGCTCTCCAGAGTGCTGCTTCACAATTGGAGCACCTTGCTGAAAGAATCCTGTGTCCTGTTTTGTGCTGGGTTCCATAGCCCAAGGAAAAAACCAACCTAGAGATGATCATCTAACTTAGGACTTAGGCCCAAAGGCAAAGGCTGAAATGCTCGCCGTTTCATAGGTACAGATTAACATTCGAGTATCGCAACAGTTCTGAAGAGAGGGGATAAGGGGGAGGAGGAATTCCCACTGTTCGAGGAACCAAACATGTCTCGAATCCTGCTGCAGGTTCGAAACTTCTTTTCTCCGTCTCGATCTCGCTCTGTCATAGGTGTCCCTATTGCGCGGGCATGGAGCACGCTGAGAATGTCCTAATTACTGCATTCCAGGCTAGGAAGGAAAGGTTTGGTTCTATTTTAGCGATTGGTGATGTTTTGTTGGGGGCACCCCGCGATTGGTTTGGTGCATGCGGATCTGATGCCGCACGGCCGGCGAACTCCTCAAAGCCTTTGACTCCAAACCCACCCCGCTGGGAGGCTGCTCGAGCCTGACCTAAGTCAAAACTCCTTATATGAGCCATGGTCTTTGATTGCATGTCGAGCGTGATCGAGGGCACTTTGGCCCGACCGAGAAGTACATCAAAGGATGAGCAGCCATAGTCATGGCTCCCTTAATAGAACCCTGATGATGGTTGTCCAAGCTCCCGATTCAAGGCTTGACAGCCATCCTTAGAATCCCCTTAACATGCCAACTGATAAGAAGGAACGTGTCAAAACAAAGAGCCTCTTTCGAGGGTTGTTGATGTTTGTTTGCTTCTTAAACCGCCCCCAACTTTGGCACACAGCCAAGAGCGCATTCTCCGAAAAGGCCCGAAGATGTTCCAGGGTTAAGGACAGACCAAAAACACTGACTTCCCGAGTGGACTGGCCAAGATCTTGCCGCTTCCTGACTGAGTGGATCTTAGATGTCAAAAAAAGCAGGGAACACAACTGAATGCCTGAACCAAACTAGCTTTTCAGAAAAATACAAAGTTTCTTAGGAACTCGGGGAGTGAGAACCGCCGAGAAAAGGGACCCCTCCAACCAACCGAGACGCAGCGCGGATGAGGAAGCGCGCCACCAGCCGGTCCGGAGATTCGGACTCGGAGCCGCCAGGGCAAAACTCCGCCCAAATCTTCCGGTACCTGAGAGGTGCGCTGAGCCGATCGACTTGGGGCCTCTACAAACATGGGCATAAATCAAGCTACAAAGCTTTGCTGTAGAAAAAGGCTTGGCGCTGAAGTGGCTTGCTGGAGCTCAAAAGGAATCCTAGATTTGGGATTTCCAACAAGGTAGGTACCCGCCAGTGCCCGGTGCCTGAGGCTCAGGGGCTGCCTCCCTTGTTTGGCGGAAGGAGTTCAGGGCTTTGACTGGCTCGTTGTGAACATGCATGAACATGCTGTGTTTTCCCATGACGTTCCGTTCGCGGGCGCGTAGAAACCGTTTTCATGTGCAGTCGACACTCCGCAAAAGGATCCAACTAACGGACTCCGTATCACATCGCAACTCACATTCATCTAAACGGGTTGATCAACATCCAAACCCCACGCAACCATGTCGGAACTGGGTATTCGTTTGATGGCCACTCCTCAAATGATTCAGGCGCACAAACGAAACCGCCAGAGGCTCGGAAGGGGGCGTATTGAATGCCCGGCGAGAAAGCCTTGGTAAGCCTTGATGAGGCGTGGTAGGCCTTGGGACTTAGGTGGGTGGGCCATACTGCAAGGGAGGACTGAGTGGGACAAAACCCGACACATGAGACATCTAGCCTTGGCGTCTTTGGGCTTACTAAAACAAGTAGGTCTTGCATTTGGTCTTAGCTTTACATGTCATGTTGGACGCGTTTGAAAGGGAACCTAGATAATTCGCTCAGGTCCCAGCTTTTGAAGACATGACGACCGGGCAGCTCATTGCCAGGGCACTTTTCATCTCTCATGGATGGCAAAGCCGTGCCACCAGCAGCAGGAAATTTGATCGCCCGCCTCCATTAAAGCTGTGGTCTGATCCAAGCTGTCGCGGCAAGTGGTTTACATGCGCGTGAAGTCTGCACACATCTGCATCCAGAATGCACGCCCAAACTCAACGCAACCCCCCAACATCCCCAATCCTACTCTCAAGCAGGGACCCCATCGATTGCTACGAGAGTGAAGGAGGCGATTCCTGGCAATCTGGAATCTCCATGACCCCTTTCAAATACTGTAACCCATGATTGTAACTCTAGGGTAACCCCATGTACGGTTTGAGTGTACGCATAGATGGGGCTCCCTTTCAGCCTTCGGCCGGTCCTGGGAGCCGGGGCCCGAGAGATTGAAGGGGATCCGTCGACCTATGGCCTTCATCTCAATCTTTTCGGAGATCCTTCGCCGACATCGATCCCGAGGCGTCTTTGGACCCGAACCCTCCCGTTGCTTGCTTGCTTGCTTGCTTGCTTGCTTGCTTGTTTGGTTGGTTGCTTGGTCTTAAACTAGCCGTTTGGTTGGTTAGTCCCCGGTGTATTTTCTTATTGTACAAAACCCAAATGGGCTTCTCGAATGAATTTCGGGCAAACTAAAGCCGGGGAGAGTTTCTCAAAAATGGATTTCGGATCCCTTTGGGGTGGATAAAGGAAAACCAAAAGGGAACCAGCTGAATTTAGGGTGCCGATTCCTTTTGAGAAACACCCAGTTGCCCAGTTGCCATCCTGGGTCAAAGGGTCATTTAAGCTGGACTTTCCAAACAGCATCCTCCTGAGGGGCGCAAGGTCATTCGCTAGATGTCCACCCACAACTTGCACCCTTCTTGGAAACCTCTCCAAATGGCCTACAGAAGCAGGGTGATGCTTTCAAAAGAGCACATGCAGAGATCCCTGCTGCCACTGCTTTCAAACCTGCCCGGAGGGATCCGACAGGTGTCAAATCGAGAACCAGCTGCCAGCCTCTCGAGGGGTCATCAGGCCCCCCACCAGAGACGGAAAGGGAGGTCCCAGCGCTCTATTCTGAACCGGTCGGCGGGAAATTGGGGAACCAAGCTTGCATTTACATGAGAGCGCCAGCTGCCGTCAGAAAAGCCCCGAGTCAAACATATGCTTGAAGGGCAAGTGATGAAGAATGGTATGGTAGGAGAAAACAAAGATCTTCAGCCAATTAGACCACAACCCGCTAGTTCTAGCACACCAAGATATGAGAGAACCGATTGGTCTCATCCTCCAAAGTTGACCCCACGGGACCTGGTGAGCTGAGGGTGAATCCTTCCAGAACCAGAACTTGGGTCAAGGAAACGGCAGGCTTGTTGGGTTTACCTTTGACACCCTCTTGGGTTGAACAAACAAGCCCTAAAATGCAGACCCATCGGTCGAGCAACAAGCAGTGCCGTCTCACTTCCTCAGTGGATTGGCAAGCAACACCCAAACCGATAGTCGCGAAGTGAGCAAGGTAGGAACCAAAACGCTGGGGGCACTGGGTCGACTGGAAAAGCAGGCTTTCATGCCAGCTCCCTCAGCAAATCACCGGGGAGCAAATCACCGGGAATGGAATGCTCTGCTTGACAATCGATCAGATATTCCGCATCTTCCCAACTGGCTTAATGCAATGCTTCTCCTTCCCATCAGCCCCTGCTGTTTCTCGCCCCCAGTTCCAACAGTAATGCCATCCTGCCGGCGCCATCATCCAAGCTGAGGATGACCCGCCCTGGCGACAACCCAATACACCCTTGCAGCACACTGATGAATGCTATACATCGGGGGTTTCAGGGAGCAGTTTCAGTTTCTTGTTCTGCTTTTTTGACGCTCTTGCCGGGGCCAACATTACCCACATGCAACACATGAAGTCTGTCACCAATGTTTCCCGTGGCAATTAAGACTTCAGCATTTGCGCGGCATGGCCTGAAAAAGAGATCCTCACAACAGTCGCGCTCAATGCCTAGGAAAGGGAAGAGGGCTGCCCTCCTTGATCTCAAGCTTGCCGAATGGAAAATGGTGGCCTTGAGGCACAAGAAATGGGGGGGGAGATCTTGAGTCATTGAGAGCAATCAGGACACGTAGACAGAGGTGCGCTGGCGTTGAGAGTCGGATGCTATGCAAAGGCCCTGCATTTCCATCCCCGACTCAGCTCATGAAGGCGGGCTTAGGGGGCTCTCCTTCGGCTCAGGAGCAAAACGGCCAGCCAAAGCTTGAACGATTCGCATTCCAAAACAGCGGGTTTTAGTTGTTTCCATTTAGCGGGGTTCCATTGTGCTACCTATGTTTGACCCACACCACACATATTGAAACCAAAGCAATGCTCTACCCAAGAAGTCTTCTTTGACTTATCTCAGGGCAATCCTGTTTGACCTGAGCTGAGGAACGGCTGCTTCGCATAGCGCAAGTCAACAGCACACAAACCACATCAAACATCCAGCGGTCAGCAGACGGCGCGCCTAGCGGCGAAGCGCCAATCGCCCCAATCACCTGTCCAGGTCATGTCGCAAGGCTAGGAAAACAATCCACACATAATATAATATTGCCGTGGGATGCATCGCTTGAAAACCGCGTGTAGCAAAGGACGTTCATGGTCGTTCCTGCCCTCCATGTACCCGGCCAACTTGGCTGTTGGAAAGAAAGGTGTTGCTGCATTGACTGGCCATTGTGAAGCAGCGGCGTTAGGCCCCGTACGACTCCCAGCAGTGCCAGCTGGCTGCACCCCGGTGCCTCTCTTCTTTGGGAGATGCGGAAGAGGAAGTCGGCGAAAATGATGCACTGCCAGCGAAACTTGCTGGGGACCGGGTGTTGGGAATGACCCTAGGGATTCCCGTGAAAAAAAAAACAAGGGATGGTTATGGGTTCATTCCCTTGCTGAGAACCAGCAAGGAAAGCGAGGAGTCTCTTTCCATTGCCAAGTCCTATGTATTGCAAGACTCCCGGGAACGGAAAATATTACTTGATGGGTTGGGTATTCGCCTGTGGCACGTTTTGTGGGAATTGTGGGAACAAAGGGGACCGGGCCATCCCCGGGTGTGAACTGACAAACGGCAAACTGCCACTGACTCTTTTGCCCGTCACTCAGACTCATATCTCAAAGCTGCAGTTAAAGAATAAGTTGCGGGAACAAGTCAGCCGCGCGGGATGTGCTTTGTGACCCAAGATGAGCTGAACAAAAATTGGTGGCCCAGCCTGTTTGCAAACACAATAGCCCTGTCTCACCTTGCCTCTAGCGCTCCGCCAATCCAGGAGGTGTAGTCGTGGTAGGCGCCGTGCCACACGTAGCGCTGGCGACAAAACCGCCCGAGTCGCGCCAAAGCACAGCTTGACTCACTTCGCAACTCAGGCGCATGGCAGGTGACGCTGACCAAACACAGGCGGTTTTGTGTTTTGCTATTTTCTTCTTTTGTTTCGGCGGGGGGCTCGTTTTTCTTTTGAGAAGGGGGCGTTTGATTGGATGGTTTGAAACTTCGACTTTGGTGTTCCTTTGAACCATCCCAAACGCGGGATAGCTAGGCGTGCCATGAGCATGGCGGCCTTGTAGATCCAATTGCACACGTAGAGGGTCCTGACATACGGAACACGTCTGTGATGATTTCTGGCTGAGGTCCCAGGTTCCCAAGACCTTCAGTCCCTGCTCTTACTTCATGCCTCTCCGGCAAGGACTCCTCAGGTAAGGAACGTTTGTCGTGGGTGAGGTCAGCTGCCCTTTGTGAGGCAATACGTTGCCCAAATGCAGGGAACAAATGCGCCAGACTCAAACCTCTGCCAAAGACTATAGTCATGGCTCCCAACTTAAACAACTGATGATGGTCAAATGCATGTGATACCGCCACCAAGGGCTTGATGACATGATGGCATTTCCGCATGCAACTCCATGGAGTCCCGCTAAAATTCACCCGAATTTGGTGTCCTGTTCTGACGAGGAGGCAAAGTGGCTGCAAGTGGACACCGAACTCCCGCATGCAAAGTCCCTCACTGGGGGGGGAAGGGGATACCCACAAGTTCAGTCGAGTGATCTTCAATAAACCAACCCCTGCAACCCTCAAAGGGAGAAAACACTCCAGCTTGATGCATACTCTGTCTTATGCCGTCCTACAGCACACTATGGATGAAGCGCTCGCGTCAGGGCCGGAAGCAGCATCCCCATAGTGCAAATGATGGTGATGATGCAGAACATGGTGCCTCTCCACCCGCTTCGCTCGCCTAAGATTACTTACCTGTCCTAACTAATTAAATTAACCAACCAGACCTACGGAGGAAAAACAAAACGAAAAACACGCCGCATCTAGCTCGATACGTTTTAGTAAATAATTAACGGACATAAAGGACACACATACATACGTACCCACAGATTGCGATCTCGGAGTCGACGTCCTGTAACCTCCCACCGCCAGGACGTAGATCACAGCTGCGGGTCTCACGCGTGTCGCCTGCCATGAGCTCACAATGAGCTCACATGTTCAATCCATGTCACGCCTTCCCCCACCGCAGCCGTTGCCCTTACCCCACCCTCCAATTGGATTGAGCCATACATACATATATATATATATAGTATATAGTGTATAGTGTATACTATATATATATATATATATTGTAACATCTATATAATATATACATTATTTATGTTGTTGCTTCATTCACCAGTGGCCTCTCCTTCAACCGACCAAGACCAATTCAGCGCCCTTTCCGCTCGCGCCCGGTAGCACATGATGTACTGCGGGATCAGCGCCAAGGGCTCCAGGAGCTCAGAGAAGGTCCAGGCCTCCTACCGATTTCGAGTTCCCCGCGCGAAACCCCGCGGCTTTTCTTTCCCCCCCCCAGCCGAGTTCTGAGCTTTTTCGGGAAAGAAGCCCTCCGAGGTCCATGGATTTGTCCGCACAAACCAAGAGAAGAGGGGGGGAGTTCGGTGGGTTTTGTTGACCAAGCAGAAGAAACAGCTCTCGTGCCATACCGTACCTCTACCTAGGCCCCGACAAAAGCCCACAACTCCTACGCCAGCCAGTCATGGTTGTGAAGACTAACCCCTTTTGTGATACTAATGTGGCCAGAAAAGCACAGGCGTGCCTCTGGGCAACTCATTTCCCACTCCTGACCCCAGCGCAGGTATCAAGCGTGGAAGCCGATAGAATTTCGGCGCGATCCCATTTCGGTGTGTGTTTTGTCAGGGTTGCATTGCACGTTCAAAAAAGGACGGCAAAAGAACAACGCCATGAGGATTTTCCGGGGGCGTGGGTCCCCTGTGTCACGGCATGCCAATTTCTCAGGCGGGGCGCCGGTGCCCTGCCTCCCGCAAACCTTCACCCCCACTGAGAAAGGCGATGATTGCGGTCGGCAGCACCAAAGCGAGGAGATTGCACCTGGCAGGATCCTGAAATTGGAAAAGACCATTTTATATGGGCGTGGGTCAAAAATAGGTTCCCAAATGGAACCTTGGTAAATGAGCCTGACGGTTGAATTTTGACCCATGCCCACATGCTCCACAGGGAAACTTGAGGGAGTTGGCTGGACCAACACTGGCCTCAAGATTTTCTACCTTCAAAGTCACCCAAATGGAATGCTAGCAAATGACCGCTCTTCTGACGTTAGCAACGCCTGACCAAAATCGCGGTCTCGGCAACGCATGCAGGTCTCCCAACATCGGGTGTCCATAGGCTTGCTGCTAAATGGTAAACCATGCAGGACAATGTCAAGAAATTATCAGGGATCGAATGCCCATTGTTGAAACACCCACATTGGGGGAAGGTTACCATTTTGGAGATCAACGGAGCGCCGGAACTTGTAATATTCCCGGCGGCAACACAGCCGTACATATGGGGTGTTTGTTTTAAAGCCAGGGGCGTCGTATTTTCAACTCCTCATATACATGGTTGTTGAGTTTATCCCCCGCAAGCATGTCAACCTACCGCTTGAAGGGATCCGTGGCTGAAAGTGGCTCACTTGGCAAGGCAATCGAGGTCCATCTTGCTTCATTCAGGGGCCCTTTCTGTCGGGGTGTGTTACAATTAGAAAAGGTCAACGCTCAACAATGTGGAGGGTGTTTAAAGGGATATCCGAAGGAAGCCTTTCGTTTTGCGGGGTGCCCTATTTTGTTTTTGGACACAAACCCAGTTTCCTTCGATTCATCGACTTTAACGCTGGATGAATGCTCAGTTGATCGTGTGAATATAGAAATACATATTTATAAAACATGTCTTCCCCTGGTCCCATGTTGAAGGGGAAACCGTCTGGCAGGTTGATGAATCTGGGGAGGCTCTCCCGAAAGTTGACAGCTGAAGCGCACAAATCCCTCATAATAGGGGTCCTTGTTCTCACTTCCCGTTTGGCCCCAAAACATCAAATTCTGTGGTCCAGCTTGCATCATGAACTTTCCACAAAACTAGTCCAAAAGACTGGGAGATTTATCCATGAAGATTAGGGAACCCTTGTGCTGGGCCTTTAAGAGAAGGCCTGTCAATCTGGAAAGGCAGGTGTTTACTTGTCACACGGAGTTTGTGACGCCCCTCCGGCCCCCCAAAGTGTCCAAGGCCCCCTGCGAGTCCGCCGCAGAGTCGTAGGTGATGTGGAGCTTGTGGAAGCACCAAAGCATGAAGGCCTCAGGCCGAAGTGCTGCAATCTTATTTACGGTCCGTCGACCGTATATATTTCATATCGTTTCAAAAACAGCAACGCAAAACTCAGCTTCTGCGGGGCATAAGCTTTCACCAGTTGACAGGGCCCAGTGTCACACTGCCATTGCTCAACTGGCGCGATGGGGCCGCGGCCGTGATCAAGTTGAAGCTGATCTCAGCACGAGGGAACTGGCCAAACTCTCAGGGAGTAAGACCTCGAAGTGAGGCTTCCGCCTTCAAAAAACATATTTCCTAGAAATCCGATTTTGACCCAACCCCCTTCATGGACTCCTTGCCAGCTCTGCCAGATTTACTGTTTTATAGTGTTGGTCGGACTCAAAATGTTGTTTGCACCCACCGTGTCCGGCGTCAAATAGCACACCCCGACGACCTTGCGACGTCCCGTCCTTGAAGAAGAGCAAATAAGAGCCCTGGCGTTGCCTCAGCTGAGGCAACCGGCTGCTGGTTTGTGCTTCACAAATGTGATCTCCATTGCTCATGGCAAACAAGCGCGTTTTGGGATTCTGATTTCAAATGGGGTTGCCTTCCAAGGGCGGCCTGAGGCATTCCAACTACCAGTCATCACTCTCGGTCTGAGCCTCGGCACGCATGGTTGAAACAACCTGAGGGATGTGCGTGAAGATGTCCAGGTATCTCGACAGAAAAACCGCTTGGAAGAGTACCTCACATGCGATGTTTCAAGAAGCGGGGATGGGGTGGGCGCCACCCTCCGCGTGAAACTATTGAGGTGGGGCCATGCGAGACAGGGAAAGACTGGTGTGTCAAGGTCAAACCTCCACTTGATATGGTGGTTCCTTTCATGGAAGCCCCTGACCGGTTGAACGGCTTGTCAGGAGATATGTTTGAACTTACCATCACCAAAGGGCACCAGCCTTTTAACAGTCCCGGGAAGGTGCTCCGCAAGGGGTTGAAGGGAAGATACGGGTGTCCTTCTTGAGGGTATTTATGGGTGCCCTTTTGAATTGTGGTCAATCAACACCTTCCGGAAAACCATGGAAGCCACGTTGGAGGTTTTTCAAAAGGGAGGAAACACATTCAAAATGGAAAACGATGGAAAAGCGGTTTGGGGGTCAAATATTGAAAACCCTGAATATGGACCCCATGTCAAGACACACTATGAGGAACCGCTCCACGCGGATGTCCCTGCCCCCCGCCTGGGTCTTCCTGGAGAAGCCCGCGACGGTTCCTAAGCTGCATGGGGAACACCAGTGTGTGGCACGTCCAACGGGATCCCCCGAATTGGGCCCCAAAATCAAAAAGTGCTGTTTGTTCTTTTGGTCTCGCTTTCAAGACCCAAAAAAGGTACCCTCACAAAGACACCAATTGAAAAGGCACCCAGAAAAAAGCCGGGAAAATCGGGAAGGACAAGCTGGGTCCCTTGTAGGTGCGGTTGCCACGAGCCTTGCGCCCTGCCATGGTTGGCAGCAGGTTCGCAGGCTTTTGGTTCCCAGGCCTTTCAAGAGGTCACATCCACACACACCGAGTCCCAGTCGTTTTCGCGCCTGTCAAAAGGTGCCCTTTGGGTTGCCCCAAAAACGTCCTGAAGGCGTGCGTTTTGACATGTACCCATGTCCAGACGTGATCGTCGAGTCCTCAGGACCCTGCTGGAAGACAGGATTGCGGCCAAGCCGAATCCCATGCCTGGCGAATTTCCCCGAATTCGATCAGATCCGAAGGACCCACACCTTGTGGTTGCGGGGGTCTGCGTTTGAGAGGGAAGCCACAAGACATCAGCCCGTTTTGAGTGGCCCCTATTGCACCCGTTCGGATATGCACTGCAATCTCGAGGCTGCGTTGAAGTGAAACTGGGAAACCATGGTCATGGGCTTGCTGCAAAACCCATGCTTGGAGGGGTGATCATTTTTGCGAGATTTTTCCCGGCCATGGACCTGCTTACTTTGCTTTTTGCGCTTTGGTGTTCCAGGGACTTTGAAAAAGAGGCCCTCCTTTATTGTCCTTGTAGTTTCAACGGGAGGCTCAGTTAGCGACTTGCTTTTGAGGGTTCTGGGAGATCAAGGGTAGTTATGGTGACCCGCACATCAGTTTGGTGCTTTGACTGGACCGGGAAACAAATCTTGCGTACTTGGGCTCGGATGGCAGCCTGTGCCGCTGTTTGAAGGGACACCCCAGGGAAGCCGACCTTTTTGAGAGCTGGAGATAAACATTTCAAACCATGACAAACCCGCAAGACGATTTCATTCGAGGCACTCCTCCCAATAGGCAAATCCGACTCCGAGCCGAGCTGCCCGTAGGTTGCATCTTGGGCGTTCCACCAACTTAACTTCAAAGTTGGGAGTTACTGGTAGGTTTCGATTGGACTCATGCCGCTGAAATGGATATGACCTTGCTTTCTTCTTAAACCCGACTACCATAAGAAGTGCCCAACCAACACAAGGCATGGCCAAGGCCAATCGGTTGGAACAAAGCCAAAGCTGGGCTTCACAACCTCAGCGAACGGACGGAAAACCGGGGGGGGGGGGGGAGCGGTAAAGCCCACCTGCAAGGTGCAAGAAGTCTGCCAGGAGCCGAAAGACCTGGCGATGGACCCCCCGACCATGCTCCAAACTTGATGATAATTGCAAAACTTGAAATTCTTTATGGTGAGGCCTATATCATGTGAGGCCTGCATCATGACAAGGCCTACATCATTGCAATATCTCAAACCTAAGTGAAAGGCCTACATCATGGCGAGCTCCTGACAAACCCCCAGCTCACCAGAAAACACACAGAACCCATAATGTCTGCAGTCGACGGAAGCTAATAGGAGGTTTTGGAAGATTCCCGCCTTCGGATTGTTGGAAAAAGGGCACCATGAGCCCCATGGGCGATGGGGGACCTGGCCCTACTTCCGCAACAGTGGGATGTGGGTAAACTTTACAGCCAGGTTGACATTGCAAGTTGTATGGGAAAGAGATGGTCCTTTTAAAGTCCTTCATGACCACCTCATATGGCCCCCGTGTTAGTCGCTACTAGTCACAAGGCTCTCACCACTAGAAGGCTCTTTTTTGTCTCAAGCTTGGGTGCAGAACTCGCAAATTCCCGCGGAATCGCGAACCCCGACAGTTCAACGCTGACAGGGTTCATTGTAATATGCCCCCTCACCCATGAAAGACAACTCATTTCGACATGCCAACCCAAAGGCGATGCTGAAATAGCCACAGGATCACTGGGTGACAACACAAAGACATGTGACCCACACACACACACACACACACACACACACACACACACACACACACACACACACACACACACGCACCCACACACACACACAGTAAAAGACGAAAATAATGGCTTCTTGTGTGTTGCAAACAACCGCAAGAGGGTCCGTGAACAACAACACACCCTGAGCTTCCAAGTACTGTTTGGTACTTGGAAGCGTCGAACCGAGTCAAAGCTCAAGGACTTGGACTTCCGAGACAAAGGCACAATTCACCAAGCGAGGCGGCGCGCATTCCAACTCACCGTGTCCATGAGGCCAGCCTGTGGCACGCGTCTCTAACTCTTTTGCGGGCCGGTTTTCAAAGCGGAGGCATGGCAACGTTGCCATGGGGCCCTTTTGACCCATGGACGTTCGATTGTACACAGCTTTTGGTTGTGCCTATCTATAGCCCTCGTACAACTTCGCAAACCCCTGAATACTAACAAAAAACACTGCCTTCAAGGCAAAACAAAATGCCACTTTTGACACAAGTGGAGCTACTGTTGTGAGCTGCATTTGCTAGGAATCCGCTGTTAGTCATGATAATATGACATGAATGATTCATAAAGCCAGAATCTACCGAAGATTACAACAGGCCGTTCGCTTATCAATCGCCCATCCAACCAGTCGCCTGCCTGCACTGTCTGCGCGGCCAGATCGGGCAGCAGCAAATCGAGCTTCTAAGTCGCAGCTTGTTTGATGTTTGGGTGAGGTTGATTGAGCTCATATGAACCTGGCTTCAGGACGGAAGTCAAGCTGCCTGTTGGGCATTTCCATACCACACACACGAAATGCGTGTGCCGGTTGTTCTTGTGGCTCGCAAGAAACATGCGCTGAATAGAAACGGGCACATGCATGATGAAGCACTGCGGCGCTCTCATGAAATCTGCTTGTGAGAAGTTGCCAATCTTGAGCCAACATGCTCCCTTCGGGGACAGAGGTGGGCCGCCATGAAACCGAAACAGAACCCGAAAAAGGGCAACCAAACTTGCGCGGCCCCATCAACTTTGCTTCTGCGCTGAATCTGAACTGGGTTGTCAAGGGCCCTCACAATCTCAAAATAAATTAGGTAGTGTTGGCTGTTCAAAGCGAAACGTGTCTAGAGGGTTCGTTTTGGGCCTCTTGGTGGATCCGTTCATCGAGGGCCCGCTACCAAACACTCAGCCGCTGTACTTTGCATGGTGGAAACCAGCTTCATTTGGGATCATTGCGCACTTGGCAGTGCCCTTTTGTGAGCGTCTGAGGAACCCACCAATTGTCGAACAACCGACTTCCTCCTGGTCTCCCTCTCAAACGCCATGAGGAAATTCGGGGGGTCGGACCCTCCTTCCCTTTGTCCGAACCCCGCTTTTCCACAGCCAAGCGAAGGTCTGGCGCAAGAGCTCCAGCGCCAAAGCAGCAGTGGCGGCCTGAGAACAGATCGCGCGATGGCGCGCACGCCCAGCGTGGATTGATTTTTGGGGGCTGCCCTCAGATCCCCTGCTAAAAGTGACCAACTTTTAGTGGGTTAAATCGAAATCACCACTAAACACGAAAAGGCTAAAAAGCTAAGGGGATGGCTGGGAGCCACCAAGTTTTGTTCGGGGATGGGGTGCAACAACAAGGTGCATCACGAGCAAATGGTTCCAGTGGAAAGGGGTGGAAAAGGGGGGATCCAACAGAAAGGCGACAAGCAAATGTTGCGGATCAAGGTTAAATGGCAATGATCAGGGACTAATTAAGTGGCAAACCTGGCAAAAGGAAACAACTCCCGTCATTCAACAAATCTCTCCATCTTCAGTCTCCTCAAAACATGACACAAGGATTCGAGAAAAAACAGGGCCTTTGGCTTAAGACCCAAGGCCCGGTGGCTGTTGACTCTACCAGAATGGTCACCAACAAACCGCCGGGGAAAAGTGAACCGGAAAACAAAAACAAAAAGCACACACACACACAAGAGGAGCTAGATATGCCCCATATGTTCATAAAGTCAGCTCCCGGGTGGTAAGCACAAACCATTCCTCTGGCGGCAACTTACTCCCCTGAAACCAAAGATAGAACCCAGCAGAAAATACACAAATGGGCCAAATAAGCGTTTCTGGACTATCGTGTGAGCCACGGTCAATTATGGGGTCACCATAAAGTGCCTGCAACAATGAATAGCTCCGGCTTTTGTGATTGAAATTTCGTGAATTCTCTCGTCACTTCCACATGGATAGACCACTGGACCCCTTATAGACACAGTTCTTTGGTGTTGTTTTGGTTATGGCGAGGCACCCTGACCAAACCTCAGTGAGTCTGCTCAGCAGGCGGTCCGGGCTGCTGGCCAATGCCATGAGCGCGGCCCACCACTCTCCACCTTCTGTACCTCGGGGTTGGACCATTCTGTCCCCTTCGTCCAGGGTCACTCGGGGCTTTTCCAACCACTTCTGTGCTGCAAGGGAATCTCTCCGTTTACATGGGAAGCCCTTTCTGTCGTTTTGTTGTATCACAGAAGTGGTCATTTCCCACAGCCCTACGAAGCCGTCGTCTGTCATTCCAATCCATCGATTCAGCACGGCTGGGGCGAGCGCTTGCAGCTCTGGGTGTGGGCGCTTGCCTGAGCAGAGGCAAGAAAGCAACCCTTGCAAGTCGGCCCATCTTGCTCACCGTCTTGGGAGTCCAAAATATTTTCCTTGGGACGGCAAGCCACGCCTTTTCACAAGGGGTTGCACCTGCTTGCCCAATTCAGCACTCCCGCCACAGGAAGCGTCCCTGAGAGCTCGCAGCGCTCAAATTATGCTTGTACCACAAGGCAGTGCAAGGCACGCGATCCATGTCTGGAAACAATCTCTCCGCGTTAAGAGCACGGCCCCAGCGAGAAGCGCTCGCAAGACGCGTTGCTTCCTCGAGGCACTTTGCGCTTTCATGAGAAAGGCTGACCGACGAAGATGTACAACTACCCTGAGCGGCTTTGGTCTTTGGTCTTTGGTCAATTGAAGCCACCTTTGGTCATTTGGGGCATGGGCCGCCCATCTGATTTCGAAGTGCGATTCGCCGTCATAAGTGCATCTCAGAGACCAAACCACATAGCCAGAACATAGCGTGGCCCGCCGATCGGTGGTACCTGGCCAGACTGAGCGATCGGATTCCCCAAAGGATCTGGAAACAAAAGGGGGCCTACAAATGATGCCAAGGTGGAAAACGAGCCAAAGGTCAATTCACTTCGTGCAACTGACCCCTCTTTCACCATGAATGCAACATCCACCCTCGACTCCTTGCCCCTTGCCCTCCCCAACCCCAACCCCGAAAAGAGCCGTCCCCCCCCCAACAATTCCACCCCCCCGGCCAGGGACATCCCCCGCCACCCCCAACCCCCCCACCAACCCCCAACCCCCCGTCCAAAGTCGAGCGCACCACGCGGTGCAGGTTCTCCAGCCCGGAGCTGAAAGCCAGCAGCCGGCCCTTGGCCGCCGCCAAAACCACCTCCGCGTCGCCTCAGCCCCAGGGTTGAGGAACGCCCGCCTGCGATCGAGGGGCCCAAAAACATCTGACACCACACCAGGGGGGTCCTTAAAAGTTTAGACACCATCTGCGGTTCGGAACAAAAGCACTCACCAAACTGAGAGCCATCCTGAAGCATTCCAGAAACTGCTCAAAACTTGCACCGCTCTGTGCAATCTATCCAGGCGCAGGATGAAGGCGAACGCGGCATTACGAGCAGCGAATTTGACTAATCCACCTAAACAAGCCAGCAACGGTGAACTGGACAAGAACAAATGCAGTTGCTCAATTCGCACCTGCAGATGTGTCAGAGCAATCATTGTAGAAGATCACATGCTTAGTTTGCGCCTTGTGTTTGCTTCGAGCCCTTTGGCCACGCACTCTTCAATCACTGTCGTCGTGTTTTTTAGGGTGCACTGCTAGTGCAACTCGTGTGATAGCTGGCATACGTCGAGCAAAGCGGCAGAACTGAAGGTCAAATCTTAATTCCCCCTCCCTCCCACTCAGCCCCCTCTTTGACTTTGAACGTTTCATTTTTGCTCCTTTCTTGCGTTGGAAATAAGGGGCCCCGGTTAACCCATTTTAGGGGGTGCCCTGACTCTGACAGGGGTCATATTTCCCACCCAGGCGTGGCACCTTTTGTGGGAGGCCCCTTTTAGATGGCCATTGAAAGCTTGATCCTTCAACTTTGGGAACATATTAGGCTCCGTGCGTGACGGAGCTTGGTCCTATCTTTAGGGGTCAAGTCTTGGGTCAGCCGGTCAAATTTCTCCCTCTGCGCCAAGACTCTGTCCATGAAGGCCAGCCTCACATGTCTCAAGGCTTGGAGAGAGCCAACCACTTAACCACTTGCAACAGCGCTGGACATAAAGCGGCACTCCTATGATATCTCACCGCGATGAAGGGATCTGTAGCACGAACCCGCATCAAATGGGGGTGAATGGACCAATTGGCACAGGCTACGGGATCCCTAAGTAAGTAAGAGATCTTCATGACGGGTTGCGCCTGACTTGCTGGTCATAATCTGCGTGAATTATAATATTTCTATATTTCACCAGCCTGAAATAAGGTGGTTGGAGGGATGTTCCCCACATAAACCAGTTGGGGTGAGGTCCAGTATGCTTGTTGCAGGCCAATCCTGACAAGCTGTCACAAAGTGTTCATGTTGCAACTCTGGAACCTTGTTTTGACAACGAATGTGATCGCTCTCTTTCCAGTACTGGCACACATGGTGTGCCAAAGGCTTGTCGGTCCTGTCGGTAAGTTGTGCTCTTGCGTGTTTTTGTACGGTCATCATCTCGCTACTGTTCCCAGTGCTTCCAAAAGGCCAAGTTACGAGGGCCGAGTTGAACATCCCAAGTTACTATGACGGTTGTCTTTTGATGTTCTAGTGCCGAGTAACTAGGCCTTCCCCCTGCCGCCCATATTGGCACAGCAGCACTTTTACTTGCTCCACACTCGATCCTTCGCGTTGCGGCGGGCGGCTGTTGCGCGGAAGCTCTTGGCCAGCTTCACTGCATGACTGCATGAGCCAGCCGCACTCGGCTCTTGAGCAGCGCATTGCGCTCAAGCGTGAAGTCACATGACTCACACTGCGGCAGACGGTCGCCAGCCATCGCATGCTATCCTCATCTTGATAGCAGTGGTGATACCTGGGCTTAAAACCACTTTCCGACACTTTCCTGCATTATGAGCAGCTGCTCCGCGAGAGTGTGAAACTTCGGCTTCAGCGACCAGCGAAGCTTGCCTTGCCTGCCCAGCTACAGAGCTTGGCCCCCCACTCAAAACCGGGCGCGTACCCTGGAGGAAGAGCTGCTGCTGCTCACCTGCCTCCTGAATCTGGGCACGCTGCTCACATGTCCTTGGCTGAGACACATGCACGGAGAAGTTGCGCCCACATAATTTTAAAGTTTGACGCCGACGTCGCAGTCAGGGCTCAAGTACCTCTTGCACCGCTCAAGCAGTCCAAAGCAGCGAGCCATCGCAGTCCTGATCAGAAGGCCCAAGGCTGCCAGCAGCTTGCCGCATGAGGCCCAAACTGCTGCCAAGGGTCGCGCAGGCTGCTACCACGGGCAACATGTGCTGGAGCGTCCTACAAACTAGACACACAGCACAAACAGCGGCATGGCTGGGACACCGCGCTCCTCGGCAGGGCGCAGCAAAGCGCGACGTGCTGGCTCAAGGCCAGCTGCCACCCGGCTTGCGTGCGCCACGTACTCGCACACGATGCGGCCGTTGAAGGCTTTGCAAGACATCAGCGCTTCTCCCCTGGCCCTGGGGTCCCCTGGTTTTGCAGACCTCGCAAGATTGCGTGGCTGCTACACATCATCGACTTACAACACAGCTGCGCTTAAATATGATCAAGGCACCATGGAGTACGTGAAGCGCCTTTGGCTGCAAACGATCTTCATGTCCTTGAGCCAGTGCTGGAAGTCAGCCTAGATGCAGCCACACGCCAACTTGCAAGTACTACTGGCCACACGCAGCAGTGATTCAATGAAAGTGGCATAGGCTTGGCCCAGAAGCAAATCTGCATGGCCACTGGGGTCGCCGAAGACGCCGCATTCGACCAAGTCCAACCTGCAAGTGCGCACACAGCTGCCACGCACATATGCGTATCAACATGCGCTGGATGAGCTGAGGGGCAGCGCCGAGGCATTCATGGTTTGCAGAATGCCCAGGTTACAGGTGTGCATCCAGCAAAGGCGAAGAGTGGACACATCGAAGCCCGGGAGCAGCAGCAAGGGGCGTAGGCAAGCGAGCAAACAAATACCTGGACCCTTCAAATTAACCTTTTTCTGACCATGAGGGATTCAGCGATTTCTGGGCCTAGAATCGCGCACGATCCGGCCAAGCCATCGCGCAACGTTGCGCGATGCGCCATGCACTGCTGCAATATAAAAGCTACAAGCTAGCGCTATATGTGAAAGCGAGGCTCACAACATGTCAGCGGACATGGTTTGCTCCACCCAGGTCTGCGTGTGCGTGAACCTGGTGGATTAGCGGCAGGCCCAATCTCATCGAAGGTGCATGAGTCGCCCACAGCCTGAGCTCCGCAAAAGAAGCATGAGCTGTGAGCAGACAACTTGTGCAACGCAAGGTCGCCGCGCAATTCGGTCACCATGAAGTTAGCGCCATCCATGGTGAGCGCCCCGCCGTCACTGTCCTGAGACAGCATCGCCACGCTCATTGACTTGACGATCTGCGCAAGAGCCGGGTAGATGGTTTGGCATCCGGCCAGGAAATTAGAGCGGATCGCGAAGATGCACCATCTGCTCATCCGAATCGAGCGCGGTCTGAACAAGGGCAGGTTCAGGAAAATGCCGAACACTTTGTCGGCATTGCTGAGGCCATACTGCGCCTCATCTGCATAGATCCCCACCGGGATTGTGTCATCTGTTGCCAGAGGCGGGCGGTTGAGCGCCCAATTCTGGCCATGCTGGCGCGCCCACTTCCAGTAAAACTGCACATGCCGGCGCGGTGTGCGCAGCTTGGCCACATCATGCACAAATCGCAACACCGAATGCGGCTCAAGGAGCGGGAACTTTCTCACCTCCATGCAGGGGCGACCATCGTCGTCCATGGCCCCAGTCAGGACCGGCAGTTCCACCTCCACCGGAGCCTTGCAAGGGCGGCTGGATGCGAGAACAAATATTTGAACCCAAGAAACCCCAAACCCTCGACCCTGAACCCCAAACCCTCAACCAGAAGCCCTCAACCTTGGTTTGGGGTTTTGGGATTTACGGTTCTGGGCTCAGGGCTTTAACGTTTCGGATTGAGGGTTCGATCAACTTGAACAGCACAACCCCCCCCTCGTCCTTCCCTCCCCCTTTTCAGCAGGCCGCAACGACTGCCCTGGATGCCACTACCGCGCGTCTTGCGCTTCGAGCAGGTTCACTAGCAGCTTCTTCAGGACGGGCAGCGTGATGGCGTTTCCCACAGCAGCCCCAATCTGGCGCTTCGATAAATGGCTGCTCCAGCCGACCTCTCTGGGCTCAAAGCCCTGCGCCCGGAGGAGCTCGTTCGTGCCGAGCTGCCGCCCAAGCTTCGTTATGAACGGAGGGCTCGTCGACGCGCGGCTGCTGGTCAAACATGGCAAGCAGCCAATCATGCTGTTAGGTCTCGGGGGCGATGCTGCCAGGTCCACTGCGTGCGCTAGCTGAAAAGGTTAATTGGGTATGTATGTACATGGCTAAGTGCAAGAAAGAATCCACTGGCATCTCGCAGCACTTGATGAAGTCCCTCGCGTGGTTCGTGATATAGTTCTTGCTCATCTTCATCAGGAAGCGCGATTTCGGGCTTGCCTAGGCTGCTCGGGAAGCAACTTGCATGGAACTTTATAATACACCCTCCCCCAATTCAATATTGAATTTGATAAGGGGCATCATGATCAGGCGGCCCCTGCGAAATCTGGCCCAAGCATGTGATCATGGCATGGATCGAGGAAAATCCGGATATATTAAAATCAATTGCCACGCGTGCCGCTATAGGCCTACTCAAAAAAACACATCACTTCAATCATGATCATGCAATCGTGTCACACATGACTATTTGATGGACGCATGTACGCATTTGCTTTGAGGGGACCCCAGTTTTCCTTGAACCGGCATCAGATCAACATGAATGCACAGGTACAACTTAACGCCAGGGGCAAATGAGGATGTACTGTTAGGGGACCCCCAATCTCCTGCCTCAAAAATTGGATATTCGATCAACCCTTCAAGCTCATGATGTTTTGACGTTGTTGCTGCCCAGCTGGGGATTTGGACCCGCATTTTGATTTCGATTCCCTAACCGTACGCGTGTCGGAACGCTCGATGCGGCGCGCTGCGGCGCGCTGCGGCGCGCTGCGGCTGCTGCGTGATCACGCTCAACAACGTTTAAAGGCGCGGAGCTAGGCCTCGGAGACCACCACACGCTCACCATTGCTGGTGCCTGCTGTGGCCTGAGCAATGTAGTCCGCCATGTGGAGCCTCAAGGTGTATATGCAAGATTGTGAATTTTCTATATGCCAACAATAAGCATCAGACACCACACAGGGAATCCCTGCAAGCTTCAGCAGCTCAGCCTCCCGGGCTGTGAGGGCCAACCCAGGCCATGTAGTACTCTGCATGGCTTCAGAGTGAGCTGAGGGATCGATCTGTTTTTGTTCTGTTTTTGTACATGTACGCTGTGATGATAGATCATGAGGCCTAGGGCTGTGGCCTGGTTTTCGGAGGTCGGGGGCGGTGAATAATATATATATATATAGCTCGAAGCCACACGAGGCTAAATCAACTCGCAACATGCCGCACCACCATGCCATCATGAGGGCCTGTCTACCTGCATCGCGCGCTGAGGCCACGGTCAGGGGCTTTTTCTCGCCGTGGCCATGGCCCCGATGTCAGCATTGAACAGGGCTGTCCCAACAACGAATGCAATTTCTCAATTTGCATCATGATATCGATAACTTGGGATCTTTTTTTGAAAGGACAACCCCTGAACCGCCATCCAGCGCACTAATAGCACCGAACGCACATGGGCGATCACACGTGACGACCCGCTAACCGCCGTCCGAATCCCGCTGCTGATCTTGAATTATCATCTAGAGCTCGAGGCTAGTGATCCCATGAAAATAACTGCCCAGGCCTAGGGGTACCGGTTTGAATTTGTGTACACCTCAGCATGCAGGTTTGAGACGGCGACGACCGTCCAGCCCGCCAGCTCTTTTGCTGCTGCCCATGCAACGCTCACTCCTGACTTCCATGAAATGGTCACGCCGTTCTTTGCATTCACCTGCATGCGACTGAAGCGAGATGGAAAGGGAGTTCATGGGGCATGAAGTAAAATGGGCTGCATTGCGTGGCCTTGAAGTGCAAGCCTGTCCTTGGGTTGATCTTCTTGGCCCGCTCAACCAGGATCTCCCTATAGCTAGCAGGGCTCATTATGCACATATTCAAAACTGTCCATCTACGTAAAACTGGCCCACGAGGATGACGCCAATGGAGAGGGTGTGCTCGCCCGGCACGCGCTGCGGAGGACTGACCGTCCAGGACCTGCGTGCAGGGTTCACATGTTCAAACCAATAAGCGCAAAATGTCCAAGGCCCATGCGAGATGCCCTCAACACTTTCGGGCACGCTGTTCTTCAGCAAGTCATCCTGAATGGTGTTCAGGATGTTGAGATGGTCGATTTTGTTTGCCTGGCGAAACGAAACGGGCGCATGTATGTACAAGAAATCTTGTTCGAACATAATCACATGGCCAGTCCTCTGACATTTTTGGCGTAGGCGGTGCCTGGTACACATAATCATTTTTGACCTGAACATGCACGCAGCTCGCTGTATATAATTTAGAATATAGATCATGCATGTCCCGGATTCGATTCCATGACAAGCAACCAGACCGGCCGCCTGCATTTCACTCGCAAGGCCCCCTATATGGGGGCAAATCATGAGGTTGGATGTTGCTAACGCTGTACATGCAATATAGCATCAAAATTCAAAGAGGCAGCTCAGTGCCACTATACAGCTTGCCGGATGTCCTCGGCGTCGCAAATATTGGAGGGGCAATTGTGTGCCTCTTTTCTGCGAGCCAGCGAGGCGAGTCAATCTCGCGTCGCAATTCCAAGACCTCCGAGAGCAAGAGTGCCAGCAAGGCGAGGGAACCTCGCACAAGAGGCAGTATGCACATGCAGCCCGATCATGATGTACCGCAGCCGCCTTTGCCAACCTTCCTGATCACCAGCGCCGGCTTGCTTGCTTGGGTCTTCAAGATGCAGCATAATTTGCCGTTCACTCTGACCTTGGCATTGAAGCGAGCCCTCATCATCGACAGTTAACACGCTCTTCATGCGGCGGCTTCTCCAGCGCCTCACATTGCGGCGGTAAACCCAGCATTCGAGGGGTGTATAGCCGTGCTCAATCCATAGAGCAGCAGCAGGAACGAGCCGCAGGACATAAAACAAGTTTCAGTCTTCGCAAGTGTTCACCAGGGGCGCCCATCGAGGTTGCAGCAACATGGCAGCTAGCGGTTGCAGGCTGAGCCAAAACTTTCCGGGAACAGCATAACAGCACTCAGGCAAACGATTGACCGGAGGCTTCCCAGCGTGCAACACTCAAGCCCGGCACCTTGGCACGGGCTTTGGCGGCGTCTTTGCAGGCTGGGTCCTGGAAAGCTGGGGGCATGCCATCATCGTGCATTCGAGATGCAAAATGAAGCAAGCGTGAGCAACACACCTGCACAGCCTTTAGCACCTTTCGGCTTTGCCTGAATTCGAGACTCAGCGCATCCGTACGTGCAGAGTTTTGTGATATCAAAATGCAACGGCGCCTGCTTCGGCTCTTGCACCAGCCCAGCTTCCGTCAAGGCCTGCGCAGCAGCCCCTTTTCGCTTTCCCTGCAGAGCATGATGATGCTGGTGCATGCGCGCGTGCTAGCTCTAGGATCTGCCTCGCCTTCTTTCCTTTAAACTCCGCTGGCAGCTGGCCCGACGCCGTCCCAGCTTCCTGCAAGGCAAGGAGTGGCCTATGCCTGTGACCATGCCTCATGAGCTTCCTCCCAGGAATTCGCAGGTGCGGCGCCTTTCTGCTTTGCCTGCGCAGTACATGTCTAGCGTGCGTGTACTCATTAAAAATGCCCAGCCTGCTTTTCTTCAACCTCCGATGCCGCCCCAGCTTCCTGCAAGGCAAGCGTGCTCAAGTGGCTATGCATGCATGGCTAGATCTATAGAGATCTAGATCTAGCATTAGCCCGGCTTCCTCCAAGGGCAGCTGACCTGACGCCGTCCCAGCTTCCTGCAAGGCAAACATGTTTGAGTGGTTTATGCCCTCAAAGACCATGCCTGCCCAGCTCTCCGAGGAATTCGCAGGTGGCACGGCACCTTTTCGCTTTGCCTGCAGCATGCGCATGCATGCACCATGCAAAACACTTTAAAGCCTGCGCGCATGCACGGTTTCACCCGTCAAAGCACCTAGCCTGCTTTGCTTCAACCTCCGCTGGCAGGCATGATGCCGTCCCACAGCTTCCTGCAACGCAAGCATGAGTCTAGATTGGCCATGTCTAGATCTAGCGCCAGCCCAGCTTCCTCCAAGGAATTTGCAGCGCCTTTCCGCTTTGCCTGCATGGTGCAAACACCAGTGCCTTATGAGCTTCACTCATCGAGTTCCGAGCCTGCTTTGTTTTGCGCCGCTGAGCGCAGGGTCCTGCAAGCATGCTTGCGCAAATCTGCTGAATTTGAGGAGGGCACGCCTGCAGGCGCTTCACAGACACAGAGCGCTCCTGAGGGTGTGCGTCCTGCCTCGTGAAGATCCTGATCAGAGTCAGCCTTCTCCTCCTCTCTGACCAATCTCAGCTCGGCCAGGTTTGGGTCCTGTGGCGCAGGTTAGCCTTTGCGGCTACGGACGCCCACGACTGCGCCTAGGCTGGGGTCCAGCTGCCTTTTAAGCTTCAGCCTCAGCTCTTTTGAGCTTGCGGGCATCTGACGCACGCCTTGCCTCCGCCTCCTTCTCCAGAAGATCTTTCCTGAGATCCTTTTGCAGCTGCAGCAGGAGCGGCTGCAGGGCCGGGTTGCCCACATCTGCGCTGGCTTGTGCTGCAAGCCCAACCAGATCTGGCACCAGCTCCGGGTCCCGCAGAACCCGGCATCGGAGCCGCTGGCTCCCTATCCTTGAACGTTGTTTTTCTCCCTTCCAAACTTTCCACCTCGTCCTCCATCTCCGTTTGCAGGCTGACGGAGTCTGCAGGCGACTGCGGGGCTGGCGTCGGAGTCACGTCGGGGATCGCCCGAACCGGGGTTGGCAAGGGGGTGGGATTCCGCTCAGCCGCTGCTGCGGCTCCTGCGGCTCCTGCTGCATGGCGGTATGCTGCTGCGGCTCCTGCTGCGGCTCCTGCTGAGCGGCCTCATGCGGCTTGCTCCATGGCGGCAACCAGCTGCATGGCGCGGCTCCTGCTCCATGGCCATGGCAGCAACCTGCGTGGCGGCATTCTGCTGCGGCTCCTGCTGAAACGTGAGGGCCTTGGGCTTGGGCTGGTCATTGGGGTCCTGGCTGATCATGCCGTCGGAGCTGCATGATGAGGAGAGCTCGCCGCTTGGCGGGGCAACGCAGTTGGTGTGGCCGGCAAGCTCCACCTTGCCCGTCAAGCTTTTGATCACGCCTTTCAGCTTCTCCATGTTTGGCCGCCTGCCAGTACAGGATCGGACAAGGGGCAATTGCAGCAGGGTCATGAACGCCGAATGCAACATTGCGCATCATGCACCTTGCCTGCTGGAATGGTCATTCTGGCGGCATCTTCTCACGATGTAGCTGCGCACGCTGCAGGTCTTTTTGTCGGGAAGCCCACTGCCGAATCTTGGCCTTCTTGCCCTTGTCCTCGGACTTCACTGGCACCAGGTTGAACTCCTCGTGCATGGCCAGCAAGGCAACCTCCGAGCAAGCTGTGTGCGCCAATCTGCAACTACGTGGTGACACTGCCTATCCACTCCAGCATGAACTCAAAGTTCACCTCGGAACCACCTGCATCTTCATCAACCTAGCAGGCAGGCCAACACTTGATGGCGATGCTTTGCAATGAGTGTCCGGCAATGCCATAGCGCAGCCTGCCGCCTGGCATGTCCAAGAAGCTGAAGGGCACCGGGGCCTAACAAAGCAGCGCTACAACAGCTGCAGTCGCATAATAAGAAGGCGAGCCTCGCCGCGAGCAAGCCGCTTCTTCACCTTAGCCTCCGACACCCCGAACTCCTGCGCAGGGTCGTACATGCAAAGCATTAGACCACAGGATTTAATGACTTGGGCGGCCAAGTCCTTGCACATGCTGTGGAACCTGTTCTCCTTAAAGCCAGGCTGCTGCAGCAGATCTATGTAGAAGGCCTGGGTCAGTGAGCTGCAGTGCCTGTTCATGTCTATATATATATATGTATATTTGCTGGGTTTCATTTCGGGGTATCCATATATAGCGCGCACTTCAAAATTTTTCAGGGCAGGCTCCGAAATTGCAGTGCCCACGTCCTGCCCTCTTCTCTCCCCCCCCCCGCCGGCAAGCTGCCTGCAGGAGATCCACCCTCATCTCACATGGCTTTGTGGTCGGCATTGCCGGACAACAGCAGCGCCATCTGGGCAAAACAAAAAAGGAGGCTGCTGATCACACGGGCGTTGGGTACACATGTGCATTGCAATTATCCAGCACATGTTCAAAACTAATACCAGTGACCACACGCATGCATGCTGCGCAACGGAGGCAGGGGGCTGGGCGCACCGTGTGTTGGGATGGCCGCCAAGTTCGAGCCGTCGTGCCCTCGCCTCCACAACGCCTTTTCCATGGCGCATCCGGATCCCCTGTGCACTGTTGCTGTTGTGGCTGCGCTTGTGTGGCTTTGGCTGTGGCTGCGTGGCCGTGCGCATGGCTGTTGCAGCTACCGGCTGTGACTGTGGCAGTTGCTGCTGCGGCATATGCGGCGACCTGCTTCATGCCATGCCACGATACATGCGCAGCACTCTGAGAGTCACAATCAAAGCCCGGCCATTGGGGTGGCAACAATCCCAGGCTATCCATGGCCATTGTCAACGATTTTTCCTTGAAGGTTCAGGTGCTAATATATACTGGACTCAGGGTCATCGCATTTGGGCAAGCGCCTGCAAGAAGGGACCACACATTTCGATGCGCTATATGTGGCCGGGTTTTGATTCGACTCATGAGCCAGATATATCGAGTAAGTCAGACGGTTTCAAAACATCAAGCTCCTACGAAGCTACTCAGGCGGTTTCAATACATTTCAGCCGCATGGGTGCTCCCCAGTTACCAGGGCGGTTGAAGCACTGGGGTTGTCAGTATCTGCAATGTGGACTGTTGTGTTCATCAAGCGCGTCCGTGATCAGAGGCCTATCTGCGTTGGGAGGTGAACAAACAACGAGTCAACTGAAATGACACTACCCCCATTTTGCGTGCAAACAACCGCGCTTCACGCCAGAGCTGCACTCCCGTTGACACCTGATAAGCACATCCGTTCTTGCGCATCACGTCAGAGCTGCACGCGCATTGGGACATGATCAGCACACCTGCTCAAGCGCGTGACGTCAGAGCTGCACGCGCATTGGGACATGATCAGCACACCTGCTCAAGCGCGTGACGTCAGAGCTGCGCGCACCTTGGCGCATGACAAGCACACCCGCTCACGCGCATCACGCACGCTGGAACATGATAAGCACGCCCGCTAAGTGTCATGTCTGCTGACTTGGTCCAAAACTGCTCATGTCGACCTGAGGTTCAGTCAGCCTGAGTTATAGATGCCCAAGCTCCGAGGACATGCACACACGCCGCGCGGGTAGCTATGCAAGTATGCACCCGGCGCGAACTAAATGGGGTTGTAAGGGGGCATATAGCTTGGGGTATCTTCGTTGACCAGATCACAGCACATTTTCAGCAAGGGAACTCGCCGTCTTGAAACTCATCTGCGCCGCTGAGGTACAGCACGGCGCTGTAGTGGTAAGCGGCCACCTCGTCGCGAAGTCGAGCTGATACCGCAAATTTGAGGGGACCCCGCCAAAAGGACACTACACCTAGAAAACCCGGAGTGGATAATTTTCGCTTCTTGCCGTAACTACATATTGTTTGTCGTTTCCATCCAAAAACGCCTTTTCCTTCAAAAAGCGACCTTGGGACACCTGCCTAGAAAAGGGTTCGGCAAAAAACGCCTTTGTATCGCCAAAAAACGCTTTTGTATCGGGGCAAAACGCCTCCGCCAGTTTGTTGCACACATCCAAAGAACAAAACACTGGAAAATTGCCTCCAGGTAAGAATATAATGACCTGAAAAAGCAGTTTCCCACAAAAAGGCAGAACAAATCGGACTTAGGAAGATCCAGGTATGACACGGTAGTCATTTGTTGGGTACGCCTGTCAAGACACCCATATCTTTGCCCAATTACCACGCAGTGCAAGAATGAATCACACTTGTGGGCCCGACAGTTGCTCGATCCGCATGCGCCGCGAAGGAATCGTGCTCCGGCCTTGGCTCTTGCAACGCTTCGCTTGGGTTCTATGAGTTGTATTCACCTGCACTTTCAGTTCTGCACTTACCCGATGTGGTTTGTCACACTCTTTCTGGCCGACTGAACACACTTTGGATAGTTGGGCCGAGTTGGAAACAACTTGGCTGATTCTTGTGAACGGTTGTGACTGTCTTTGCAGGCTGCTGTTTGGCACAGCTGGCTTGCCATGCTCATGATGTTGTTCGCCCTACCTGGACATACCTCTTCGCCAGTTGAAGCCGCGCTTGTCCACTACTATCCTGCAAAGCTAGGTTTGACCAAGTTTCGAGGGCCAAATCGTGCTTCCAATGGCCTGTCCCTGTGCTGGCTCTGGCTCACGGTACGAAACTCATCTGCAACGAAGCTGGCGGTCTAAAGCCGCAGGCTCTACTCCGAAGATGCTTCAAAGGCTCAAGGTGTGTGCATTTCTGCGCACAGCCTGGGCCACAACAAAGCTCTCTGTGTTGATTGAACTCGTTTCTCAGACAACTGTTCGATGGTGTCTGACGACCAGTTGTGAAGGCCACTTCCCGAAAAAAGCGGCCAAAGTCACCATTGAACAAAACAGATGACCGCTTGACTCTGCAGCCACTTCTTGTCTAGGCTCTTCTCGGTCTGGCCTTCGCACACCCACATAGGGGTCAACCCCATTCCTTCGTGCTGGCTTCCAGGAGCAATGCCTAGAAGGGAACCTAGAGAAGCAAGCCGGGCTCGCCCACATTAGCCAAACAAATCAGCAGCCAGGCGCAGGTTTCGTCGCAAGGTCAGGCCCTCAGAAAGTTTAAGCCATGGTGTACCTGCACTTTCCGAAGGTTGTCAACTTGCACCTAATGGAAGACACTCGTGGCCTCTTGCAACCCTTGGCATCCAGTTGAAGTCTCAAGACTTGGATTTGATTCTTGTCTTAGCAAAACTCCAACTCCGGAAAACAGGATTGCCTAAAACCAAGAAACATTAAACCCATGAATACGGACTGCAAGTAGTCTCCGTGTTGAATTGAAACGAAGAGCGCCTATGGCTCATCTTGGTGTGTAAATATTCACCGGGGTGAGCTAATCGTGCACTGGGGAAGGCACCCCATTTTTTTTTTTATCACGACCGGTCATCTTGATGGAACGACTCAAATAAAGTTAGTCTGGACATTCACCTGTGCTGGCAACCATGCAGGATCTGTCTGGTTCCCTGCTTGCAACTTGACCGGAATCAACCCTGTACACAGCGAAGAAGCGTGCTCCTCCAGGGGCCAAAACAGTTTTCAGGAACCTTCAGCATGCCTGCTCGGACTTGGGATGTTCAACTGCCCAGAATGGCATATATGTGAAGGTCAATGCTGATTTGACAAACCTTTGGACGCTAAATGGGGACCTCCCCCGCCACCCCCAAAAGCCCCCCCCCAGAAAAAGAAAATAAAATCAAAAACACGATGAAACCAGACTGGGTCATCCAGGAGGTCCACCTTTGGTCTTGCCGAGGCTTACAGGCCTCATAAGCTTACCATGCTCATTGTGCCTAGGGGCCCCCTCAAAAAACAAACAAAAAACGTATTGTCTAATTTTATAATGCTTAGTCTGCCTGGTTTCTTGTTGCCTCCCCTTTAAAGCCACCAAAAAGAAGGGAATGCTTGGTGTCCAATTCCCTTTAAAGCCACCGAAACGGTAAACCCCCCCCTCCCCCACCGGTAAGTGCGCAGCATGAGCTGCCGCGGTCCAGTGATGGCGGGCAGCTGCACGCGCCTATCCCGATCTGAAGGCCCATTCTCTCTCACTTCCTAAGTGCACTGGCCAAAAAAGTCGGAACTGCTTATTTACCACCAAAATGGTCTGCCCAAAAAGCTTAAAGTCCAGAAACTCAGGAAGCGAGGACTTTTCGCGACCTGATCTGCAAACATGGAAACCCCCCTCAGAGTGTAGAAACCCTCTTAACTTGGCGGCAAACGGTAAACCCGAGAGACATGGTCCAAGTCCTCTTTTTGACACAGCACATGTGAGGCTGCGCAAATTGATTTTTCACACCCGAACGCCATCCAAATCAAATCGAAGACTTGCCGTTTCCGCAAAACAATAGCAGAGCTGACACGCATGAAGGTCTTTGATTGAGGGACGGCCTTGTGGGGTTCAAAAGGAAACTACCCATGGAGGATCATGGAGGTTTACATTTGAGGACAAACAGTACCCATGGAACCAATGTATTGAATGTTGTAAACAAGATCATTCGCTACCTGGCTGGGTTGATCGTGATGCCCCCTATTCGTGCTACTGGTCTTGTTCTAATTACAACAGCATTGCCAAGCGTGCGTGCATCATGAAGGCGTTTACTAGTATTATTCATGGGACACCTGCTGGGTGTATGCTTCTGTTTGCTCAACATGACTGTATCCCATTCCCATCGTTTTGGACATTTAGCAGTCGTCAATGCCTTTAAGCGAATCTTCATATAGGTATGAGATTGATTGGGGACTTGGTGGACAGCGTGGCCTAGTATGTGACCCTCTACCGTTGTAGAGTCTGCTCCCCATCTAAATTCAGTGCCATATTCAGACTTGGCGCATCTAAACTGGGTTTATCCCCGGGGGTGCCGGGAAAAGAAGGGAGCTGAGTTAACCAATTTCTCTTAGGCCGCTTTGGTTTCCAAAGCTTCTCGGGTGCAATTGCAGTGTTGCCTCAGTCAAACAAATCGACATAATCCTGCATCTCCACTGGCAGACTTCAGAAAGGAGGGGACATGGGGTCTATTGGGTGCAGGCAATATCTTTTGGCACAACCTTGCGGAAAAGGCCGGAGCGCGCAAGGCAGGAATGGGCAAGGGAATTGTCATATATATATATATATATTTATTTATTATACAGCCCTCCTACATAGCGCGTATACGTATACCTGATTTTCTCCCCAGAGATCATGGTAGAACCACTCATGCATGCTGCCAAGTCTATGCCAAAGCCGCCAACGACAAGGACCCGCGCACGCTCAAACATTTATAGCCACAGTCCTGAGGGTTTCCGTGTACCACTGCGGACTTGCTGGATCACAATTAGTGCTCAGGACGCGTCAAAATGCAGTTGTCTCGGCTTTTGCTCTCTGAAGCCCTACCCAGAGCTGAACATACTGACCCCGACGGCTGGAACCATGAATTGTCTGTTCGCCGGACATCGGGAATGTAACTGGGCATGTTTCTGGATGTGCACCGGCTTCCTTGTGATTCATCAGGGGATGCGTACGTGGCCAGCTTTCTCGTCCGCGCCTCAACAACGCAGCGCGCAAATGAAGATCTGCCTTGGCGACGCCGGACACAGCGGCTCGAACACGGTCGAGCCTCAGAGTCGGTGTCTTGGCGAGCAAGTTTAAAACCACCATTTCGGAGGTTCCCCGATTTTAAGAAATACCCAAACAACACCCCGGCACCGGGCTGCCTAAGGAAACCAGATTGGTACTCATTCGACGATTGGGTCGGGCTATTTATAACAAGCACCGCTCACCCAGCTAAAATAGTTGCTTCGGCCTGCTTCTCACCACCGCAAAAGCAACATGCTCAAAGCAACATGGACGGTCAATGAAAACGAGCGTCACATCAACATCACTTTGCGGAAACCATATTTCAGTCTTACTGGATTCAGGCACAATTAGCTGCTATCCATCGTCACAAGGCCACAAGTCGTTTCAGCTGGGGCTAGAGAACAACACAACCGCACACACTGGCACAAGGTCACCATTTGTCAGCTATTGTAGAAAAGAGTCCGGATTCTTTTGCATTCTGTCTTGTCTGCACGCAATCGATCGCGAGACGGACAGGCACTCTTAGTGCTTGCCTGCTGATAAAGGTCTCCACTGATGTGCTTTGCCATCATGCAAGTCCTTGAAATGCGACGCTACTGCCGCTGCTGCCGCTGCCTCTTGCACCGCTCTGTCAACCAACCGCTGCACTCCCTACAGGCACGAGAGCCTTCCAGCCACTTCGAACCACGGCAACCCCCATCCACAATTGCTGCTTGGTGGGTTCGCCCGCGAAAACAAAGATGGTGCCCAAACAATCAATTTGGCATACCATTGATTAATCATTGAGTTGCTTCGTTCAAACCCATCAAGCAGGGAAGTCAAAAAGGCATGTGTCAACAACAGGGTCCCCAGCAACCAAACTCAAATCTATCATCTGGGAGGTTCTAGGCTCCTATGACACAGCTGCTAGACCATTGCTGAGAAGGTCCGCAAAACCGACCTTTTGGGCGCTTTGGGCAAAGGGAGGCTCTTGGCAACGACCCCCCCCCCGAGCTTTCCTCACACCAACGGGAGGCTCCATGTGCCCCACTTCCGACCCATGGATCATCGCGAGACCATCT